>MU167245.1:364795-378337 GCA_015951145.1 Cronartium quercuum f. sp. fusiforme G11 | reverse complement strand
AAAAAAAAAAAATGCCACGTGTATATTTTTCATCTTCCCCTCCCTTCCTTCATAGATCTAACAATGTAAAAAAAAAAAATGTATATATGAATATGTAACAAGCAAAAGAAAAAAAAAATTGTGAAAGTGAGCGTAAATTAAAACAACTGCTTCTCTCCGCGTCCCCTCCGCTCCCCATCTTCTAACAAAAAGACGTACACACATCAAGACCACACACACTTCCTCTTACTTTGGTTATCCCCCGCCTTGCACAAACACACACACATCAGAAGAAAAAACTTTATTGACGATATATATATATATATATCGCACAGACACAAACAAATGTTTCAAAACAAAACAAAAAATGAAAAAATGAAACCATATCCGTATCGAAAATCCCACGATTCAATAAATCAATCGAATCTAACATACTGATGAAATAAGGTCCACTTCCCCTTCACCCTGATAAATTGATCAAAAAAAATAAATTAAGTTAAGATATAAATATATGTATATATGACCAATTTTTTTTTATTTTTTTTGCCTATCTCTCTTTACTCAATCAAATATCACCATTCTGTTCAATGAATTGCATACCAATTCTCATATCATGCATGACGTCATCAATTTCATCTACATCCACATCTTCTTCAACTCCTGTTAAATCACCTAAACCACCAAATCCATCATCACCAGTAGAATTAAAACCGATATTGAATGGTATACCTTCAAGTACAGATCCATAACCTGATCTAACTGAAATAGAAGTAGATACTACTGAATCTCTTTCATTATTCGAATTGGGAAAACTGAATGATTTATTATTTAAATTAGGTGGTGGTAATAATGTCATTGAATCTCTATTTAATATTGTACTTTCTTCAATTGCTAAAGACTGTAAAGTTGGTAAATTATTAACATTTTGATTTTTATCTTTACTTTCATATATAGATCTACTTCTTAATGATATATCATCTGGTATAGTATTGCGTGCTCTACTTGATGAAGGTAAAGGTTCATTCATAAAACTTTCTTCTCCATTTATACTACTTGTCGCTATACTACTACGTGGGGCCATGATAGGTGAACCAGCACAACCGACGACGGCAGCAGTAGAGTGGGCAGCAGTAGATTGGGGTCGAGTATCATTTGCTTGGCCATGTCCATGATCAGCATAAGTGGTGGTGGCAGTACTATGAACGCTAGGTGTCTTTACACTCAAGTTTGAGTTTGATATTGCTTCACTCGAATTGACATATACACTAGGTGTTGTGTTAAGATGACGGTGATAATGCGTATCAACGGGCGTGAGACAGCTATAGCTGCTAGACGTATCCTCGCTCGCATGTACGGATGGTGTAAGAGCGCTGGGTGAGCGAATGACTTCAACCGCAGCTGAGTCCGTGAACGGATCCCCAGGTGTAGTCTCGACTGAAGATTGCGGAGAGTCAACCCTAGATTGAGGAGTGGGTGTATGAACAGTAGAAGAGACGGTAGAGACGGTCAAGAGTGAATCAGATGGCGTAGGTTCATCCTCTTCAATCGAGCTTGGAAGGATCGAAGAGTAACGAGTTAATGGACTTCGGCCTGTGCTCGGAGACTGAGAACCCGGAAGCACAGTAAGCGTCTCTTGTGGGCTCTCAACGACATTCTGCGCCTCTTGGTTCGTTTGGTTCGGTAGCAGAGGTTGGAAGGTCCCACAGTTCACCGACGAGTTTCTGTTAAGCCGAACCACCCTAGCCTTCTCCTGCCCCCTAAGCGCGACTCGGTGAACGGCAGCTTGACGACCCGATGCTGTACGAACGAGTGTGACCGGGGTAACTATCATAGCAGGGTCAAGAATACTGCTAAGATGACTATCGTGGGTCGTAGCGTCAGATATATTTGAAATCGGTCGGTCAGATAAGAAAGAGTGGTGAGCGGGACTAGAGTCGAGCGTGAGCCGGGAACCAGGTGGCATGCCATCATTTGAGCCAAATCGGTGACGGGGTAATGCTGGAGAGTTAGGAATCGGCATTGGGGGCGGTTGGCTCCATCGGTCCATGCTCGATCTTCCGAAGGAAGCAACCGAGTGTCGAGGGAGAGAAGAGTCAACCGAAAACCGGCTTCCAGCAAAGTTTGTGGTCTGGGACTCAGCCCCACCTCGCCCGAAAGTCGCCTTTCGTGGCCGAGCAGACAGATCCTCACCAGCCGAGGCTGTTGTAGACTCGGAGGAAGGTGAAGTGACGGTAGGAAGTCGAAGGTCGAGGTCAGGAGCACGAGGAGGACGGATGGGCCTGTGAGCCCCGCCACTACCACTACCACCACCACCACCACTACTGAATGGTGGTGGATTCGTAATTCCGCCGGTGTTGTGGGGCAAGAAGGAAGATCGGAGTGCAGATGCTAGAGATGGAGAATGGTGAGGCGAACGAGAAGGGTCAGATGAGACGAGGATGGAGGGCTGAGTGCGTAGAACCGGGTCGACGGCTGAGGTAGTAGAGCTCGTCAAGGGTCCAGAATTGCCGAACCCATCACGGTCATCGACATCTTCGATCGAAAGTGATTTGGATGTAGGAGGGATATAAGCCACTGGGATGGAGTTGGGTGCTTCAGGGGAAAAGGATGACAACTGAGGTGTGGATTGAGGTAGTCCGAGGTGTGCTTGATCAGGTCCCAACAACGGACTGTTGGAGAGGATGTTGAGCGGTGGTAGTTGACGAGTGGCTGATTGTCGACTGTTACGATCTGAGAATGGGTCATCTGATGGAAAACCGAATCAAGATATGTGATTAGAAATCAAAAGAGGATGATTGATTGATTGGTTGGTGATAGGTAGGTAAATTGACCAGCCGTAAGACCTGACTGACCATCTGGGAGTGGATCAGGATTATGACCGACATTGAGACTGAGAAGCTCGCCTGATCGATAACTTTTGAGGTCATGAACATCAGGGTCGATGATATCCATCATGTGAGCCGAATTACGCTTGTTGAGAACAGTCTCACTAATCCTTCGAGATGATGTAGATCCACTCTTTTGGTGATTGACATCCTTAAGTTCAGAAGTCGAAGGACTGTTTCCGATTTGTTGAGAGCCAGGAAGAGAACTTGAGAGTACTTTTGACCTCCGTTGATCGGGATTTGATCCTTTAGCATGGTGAAATGGTTTGGGTTTAAATTTTTTATGAGAGGATAAGCTGGAGAAGACTCGATTGATGAGACCTATACGGAAAAGGAACCAGCCGAGACCGAAGAGAGCGAGAGCACCGAATACACCACCGAGAGCGCCACCGACGATGGGACCGATGTTGTTTGACTTTGAAGTGGGTGATGATGATGAAGATGATGATGGGATGCAAATGTTGAGAGGACAGGTAGTACAATTTCGTGAAGTTTGAACGCAAGTCTCGTTTGGTTTGCAATCACACGGAGCAGGTGGAGTGTTGCATGTCACACAAGACATTTTGGTAGGTAATGTTGACGTTGAATTGGATTTGATGGTATCGAATCGAATGAGAAATCTAGATTTGTAAAAAAAAAAAAAAAAAAAAAAAAAAAAAAAAAAAAAAAATTATAGAGTGAGTGAGTGAGCGATTGGAATTTAATGAAATTAAAAAAATAAGGAACCATTCCAAATTCGGTCCTAGACTTCAAATCAAGACACTAAAACTGAAACTGAGGCTGAAACTGCGAATTAAACAGAACCAAACCAGTATAATAAATAAATAAACTACATAATAGAGACCACGTATTAAATTGAAAGAACCTTAACAGTTAAGTACCCCCCTCCAAAAAAAAAACACTCTAAATCATTTAAAATATATAACTCTTATTATCATCATGAACACAGCCTGAGGCTTTACAATTAAAAGTATTTAACCTTTCAGAACTTAAGTTTAATATGTACGTAATAAGTCGGAACATTCACACATCTAGATCTCAATTTATCCTCCGAGAACTCTATAGGGAGTAAGTAACTTATAAAATATTCCCAGTATTCAATCTTGGATCGTTTGATTACTGTCCTGAAAACAAATCTAGCTCACCTTCAACCCTCTCTAAAACCTATATGAACATTCTATGCCACTCTCCTGTACACATGAGAGTATATGATTCCCTAAGCTTAGACAGGCCTTGAGAAGAGAACTTGAGGATGTAAGACTAAAAAGAAAGTCATATTAAAAACCTAACACGTCCTTCACTTCAAATCATTTTGGGATAGGATCAGGGATTTAACGGTTTTCTTTTCTTTCTCTCAGTGCTGAAGAAAGCCTTGTATAATTTAAACCTTAAAAATAAGTGTCTGGAACAAAAAACCTTTTTTTTTTCCCCCAGAATTCTCCTGAGATTTTTTTTATAAAAAAAAAAAAAAAAAAAAAAAAAAAAATAAAAAAAAAAAAAAAAAAAAAAAAAAAAAAAAAAAAAAAAAAAAAAACAAGTTAAATGGAGAGACTCATGTTAGCGTTGTGAACAATTGTCTTGAAATTCTAAGAGATCAAATGAAAGAGAGATTTTTTTTTTCAGTCACTTTATAAGTCGTAAGAATTGGTGTTTTTTTTTTTCTTCACAAGTTATGCTGCCTATAAGTTAAAAAAAATAAAAAAATGGATGGCTGTACGTACTACTATCAGGATTACCTTGGTTCACAAAAATCCACCAAGGTATCCTTCTGAATTGAAGAAATGGGTTTCAGAACTCATGTCTCCAACCAAGTATCTTTTTTTTTTTTTTTTTTTTCAAAAAAAATAAATAACCCTTTGGAAAGAGATTATCACAAAATTTTCATTTCAAAGGCATTTTTTTTTTCTTTGATTGTTGACAAATGGAGACTTGATTTTTTTTTTTTTCTTCATTCAAGTATATTGTTCTGATAGTTACTTCTTGTATGAAAATAAATTTGCCTTGTGTCTCTCTCACCAACACCATATCATTGAAATTGTCTCTCAGATCTAATAACAAGCAAAATATTCTCTTAGATCATGACATCCAAATTTTCTAACCAAAAAAGCCTTTTATGATTGTGAAATTTGAAATCATAAACTAATCAAGGTACATAATCTATTTCCTTCATAATGTTTATAACTCAGTCTTTAAAGAATTCATTTCGGATTTGTGATGATGAAACAATGATTGAATGGATAATTAGTTAAAGTCTTTCATGTGTTCCTACACATTATCCACCTAAGCTCACTGACACCGAGTCCATAGAAAATGCGCCCGACGTGGGCAGCGTACACTTCTTTCCAAGTTTCTCCAATACAAATCCCTTCTTTGACCTAGCTTTGTCCCCAGAGTATACATCACTGAGGCATTAGGCCCAGTCAGGCCACTGAGAGGTGATCACCAGATATTGGTCAGCATGTCTGGAGGGCGAAAAATTGGGGAAAAGGGAAAAAAAAAAAAAAAAATGTGAGTTTCTGCGGAACTGTGTACGCTCCCCACTTCGGGCACATTTTCTGTGAACTCGGTGTGAGCCACTTCTTACCTTGGTTTAAACCTTGAATGGTTTATCTGAGAAAAACCTGGGTTTGTCTTTCTTTCCTTCTTATCTGTTTCAATTTGTTCTCTTTGTAAGAGCTTTTATCACTGAAAAAGAAACCAATAATTGAATTTGGTTGTACTTGCCTTTACTTTTTCTATCATTATAATCTTATCGAAGGTATTGATTGCAAGATATCAAGTTTGAAATCGAATTTCATAAATCTGACTGATTCAGAAGCCGATGGTCGGGCTCAGGCAAACTTGCTTAATGAGAAGCCAACACTGAATCGGATTAATGCTGAAAGAATGTGTATGAATACATCGCAATAAAGACCTTGTGGTCCAATCCATTCTCTTTACAACCAATTAATCGTATATAAATCTGTTTAATCCCAGTCCAATTCTTCATCAGTCACAGTCAACGCAATTCATACGTACCCTCCTTATTTTTTTTTAAAAACTCTCCGTTATTCTAATCTGATTGTTGCTTCAAATGTCAACTTAAACATCATCATTTTTTTTTCAAAAAAAGGAAAAAGAAAAAGGCATGTCCATCAATCAAGAAAACCTTGTAATCACAAGGCTTGTTGCTCAACAAAGAGCTTTTAATGTTCAAGAATAATGATAAAACACATTCAAAAGTCAAGAGGAAAGGCAGACAATTCAATTAGGTAGCGGTTTCAATGGTTTAGCTCACAAAAAAAAAAAGTGAAAACTCTTAAATACAAAAAGTACTCTTTCAAAAGATAATCAGATTGAAAATATTACTCACTTTGATTGGGAAACTTTTAAATAAACAAAAAAAGAAAATTAAAAGGATACTTTGTTGAGCAAAAGACAAGGCGACGCTTCCAAGGTACTAAAAAAATGTGTCCGAGGAAAAAACCTTTGATACTTCTGATATATAGCAGAATGACAATTATAATTTTGATAGTTCCAGTTACAAAGGAAGCTATACCAAGATTTTTTTGGGGCGAAGGGACAACAGACCATTGGGTCTTTAAAAAGAGTAAAGTTCATTGAATCAGTGTAGAAGCAGTCTTAGAGCTTGTCTTTGCTTTATCAAGTGACCAATGATCTTTTCCCCACGTTGCTGCGACCAAGAGCGGAAAGATGAGCGTAGCATCTGCGAAAACCTATACACATTCGACCAAACGATAATGAAATAGATGGTTGGTATCAATGATCTGATCATTTTTGTTTTTGGAGCAGACGCTATCGATTGAAGATTATGATGGATGTGTGTGTAACGTACCTTGACACTCTCACTATTTGTTTTGATCTTTCCCCAACTCACTGCTTCATCTGGTCGAGCTCCACTATCTGATCCATCAAATTCTTGTCCTGTATTAACATATACTGCATATTCTGCCCCATTCCTCTACTCGTACAAGTATAGATATGATAAGTGGACTCTATAAGAGAAAATAAAATCAATGGGAAGTTTGAAAGAGACTTACGTAAAGCATCGCATTAGCTATCTGGTGCTTACATACACCTCCACCGAGGATGATCATGCCAGCTTTCGTGGCGGAACGACCGAGTTCGTTAATGGCGCGAATGTCAGCGACGATATCAATGATCAACGGGTTAGGGTCCATCTTGATCGAATGGAAACAGAGCATATCTCCAAAAGCTACGGGCAAGTTTAAAAAAGCGATGGTACAAATCAGTATGATTCCCCAATCTGACCTTCTTGTGTCCTTTACAGCTCAATGCCTACTCACATCCATCTGTCAAAGCTGGACAAAAAACTGGGATCTTGTTTTTGGCGGCCCAATAGAGTACTGAACGCTCGTCATTGATCTCTAGCCCGAGTCTCTCAATGACTTTGGTTGGCGTCCACTTCGTTCCCAGTCGCTCTTGTTCGTCCCTCATCCGATCAAGCACGGGCAAGACCCAGTCCTCAAACTTACAGTAGTTCTCGTTGGGTACTATCAAGTTCCCGATTCGATTCAAACCTGATTTCCTTAGCTCGGCACCCGAGGTCGGGTTAAAGGAAGCCTGAGGTGTAAGGTAAGTCTGACCCAGACATTTGATCACGTCCTCCTCGATCCCGCCTGCGGTAGTGACAAGGACGGACACGTGTTGGTGTTGGACTAAGAAACGAATGATTTCCCGTAAACCGGATGAGATTAAATTAGATGTGAAGCCGAGGAAGACGCGTGCGCGTTGGTCCGATTCAGAGTCTCGTGTCACACTCGGATCATCGTCTGACAATCTCCAATTTCGCTGTTCAAATAAGAGGAAGCATTTCAAGAAAACAAAAAATTGAGTATAGGCCAAGTGTGTTCCAAATTTAAACGATCATTTTGAAGCATGAAAGATTGAGAGAGGATTGTACCATCTTGTTGATGATCTCGATAGCCTGGTGGAAACTAGAGGCCTGGAAGCCGATTCGTTCATAGCTCGCAAGGAGTTTTTCGAGGCCAAAGGGGTTGTTGAAATCAGGTCCATAGACCGAGGTCGAATCGGAGGGGATTGGGATCGAGGGCACAAAGACGTTCGCCTTAGCTTGTTCGAAGCCGTCCTTGGGAGCGTGTGGGTCTTTGACTGGAACAGAGTCAGACTGAGATTGAGTGGACATAATGGAGCGTTAGCGTTCTGGGTGAGTTTGAAGTTGGTTTTGGATGGTTCATCTTGTGAAAGGTTGAGATGAGGAGAACAGGAAGAAGGTGACCCCAATTAAATAATCAAAACTAATAAAGGACATGTACAGTAATTAATTTGGTGGGTTTGAAAATGTTTCAAGTGCTCACCAGAACTTTTCCATTGTTCAACCTCAACCTCAACCTCAATACAACCTCTTTGGTCTTTCGCCAACCCAACCCACCAACTCATGAAATCCAGCAACGCCTTAAAGAAAAATGATGACCGGTACTGCGCTCCACCCCGTCAAGGGCTATATTTCATAAGAGGTGGGAAAAAATAAGCTGCAGCTCCTTAAACCAATATTGGCTTTCCCGATTGCCGGCGCAAGTTTAGGCAAAAAAAAATATTCATATTTACGTACCCAAATCCTATCAAAATCAGCTCATATGGTTGGCCTGCTCTCACCAATCAGAACTATCTGCATTCCCGGTCGAATCAGTCATCTTCAAGGATCTGGGATGCTCCTGAAGTTCTTCATAATTCATTCTACTTGCGTGGAATTTTAAGAGTCAGTACCTCTGCTGTTTCGAAGTTGCGAATCACTTCCATGATATACATACCATCCTGGTTTACCAAAGTCATTCGTGAACCGAACAGGTCACGGCTGATCCAGGGCATCACTTTACAAACTCTGAGCACAAAGCTCAATGTTCCTAGAGTTCCAATGGAACCATCATCCGCAGTAGGTGGTGGCCTAGGTAGTGCAGCAAATGTGATACTCACAGTGTCAAAACAGGCTCTGCGGTATTCAAGAAAAAGGAAGGATGATACGTGATTTTTTGAGCAGAGCGCAGTTTTTTTTTCTAAAGAGTCTTCCTGAAAAAAGGTGACGCGGTTCAATTGTAAACTGTACAGAAAACAACAAGAATTGAGGATTTAGTAAATGCAAGATGGATCCAAGCGATACAATCAGATAGAAAAAAAAAGAGAGAAAAATAGAAGGACCAATTCTCTTAAAAAAAAAAGAGAGAGCAGCAACCACAGATGAGTTGCATACCGCTAACCAAATTTATAAAAAGACTGTCAAGAAGACTAAAACATTGCTCTAAGATTATTACATGATTTCTTAGAAACCTAGAATTAAGTTTATCCAAGCCAAGTACGATAAGAGAGGTAGTATTCCTGTGAGGAAAAAATAAAAAAATAAAAATTGAAAAGCTCTATAAAAAGTCCTTCTCGATAAAAGGTAAACTTGAAAACCAGCTCGGAAGACTGTATATGATGAGGACGGTGAATTTGCATACGTCACGGCTTCAGAGGGCTATGCCCCAATACCCCGATTTAGAACGAATAAAATGTTTCACGATATAATTAATGAGATCAAGAATGCAGGTTAGAAATCAGGGGAATTTCTTCAATATGAACCTTCACATGAAAATTAGGTAAAGAGGTTTGATGTTTGATCTTGAATTCCGCCCATAAAAACTCTCTTGATATAGTGATAGCCTCCCAAGACCTCTAAGACGCTAAAGTAATCATATATATATATATAAAGCAGACCACCTTGACAGGGGCTAAATATTCTTCTTCAGTCAGTGTTTGGAGTATTAACCGCCCCAAAAAAGATCCGTTAACTTATCAAACGGAAAGTTTACATATATTTTTCTATCATACCTTTTAGATCCCAGTCTAAGAACAGAAATTGAGGGAATTTTGATAAGATAAATTTGGGGGTTTCAAACCTCACAGATCTCCTCCCAGGAGTTTGTCCAGGAATATCCGCAGCTGTCCGTAGGGTCTGTAAAAACAGACCTGTATGAAGCAAGCCCGTATGGGCACGTTCACGGGTTAGGATGGGATGGGAGGTTGACACGGATAGACTGATGCCGAACCTTCCATCCGCTCCGCCCTCTTTCCTAACTACCCTGCTGTGCCGCAGTCGTGCACAGTGGACCCGGTCCCCGGGGCCATAACATGTATGCCCTGTATGTAGTTCAAGATCTGAGAAGATCTGTCATTACTGAGTGATACAGGCTCATACAGGCCTCTTGGCCATTCCTGAACACATTCCTGGACACAAACTTGTGAGGTTTGAAACCCCCAATTACTTATATATGAATATAACAAAAAACAAAAAATTGGATGCCAGTAGGTTAAAACACTAAAATTTTGATTCTCTTCCAAAATGTTGTATACATTAAATTCCTCTCAGGGTGTTGGGCACCTCATGAGAAATTTTGCTGTAAAAAAGAATAATATATGGCATACAGTATCTTGAAAGGACATTGTATAAAGAATTATGACCAGTAGGATAAGCTTCAAAAGCAAAAAAAAAAAAAAACTTCTAAAAGATTACTAGCTTCATATTGATGTCACTTGACACATACAATCCATTTTAACCAACCAGAATGCGTTTATAGAAATAGAATCACAAAAAACACATTGGGATTAGATAAGCGGTTGGTTCTATCTAATGGTTGTAGTGAAACATCAAGTATTCCAAGCTCTCTTATCTACCTGTGATCTATCACTTCTTGTATACATTAAATTCAAACATTCACAAATTTCTCTAAAACCCTCAAAAACAGCACATACATTTGAGGACCCAAAAGATTTTTTTTTTTTAAATAAGATTTCTAATGACCAAATTTGTTTCAAAAAATATTTGTGTGATTAATTATTCTTTGTCAGATTCTTATCTTCACCCCGTCCTCCTCATCTAACTCTAACTTGTGAGATTGGAAAACAGGGCGATCCGTATGCATGTTGAGAATGAAATCCCTGTGAAAGCGGAGAAGAACTGAGAGTAAATGTTATAAATAACCTAAATTGTCAGGTGATGTTTTACATGAATTGAATTGATTTCAATTTATCTCCGTTCAATGTTCTCTGCAGAAATCATTTTATGAGTCGCAGCCAAGTATATAGGGCAGATTATAACAAAGCAAACCCCAGAAGCTCTGTACTGATTTAACAGCAAGGTAAAGGAAATGACTCAATATGATGATAATAGGTAGCAGTAACTTTGATGGAAACTGATAATTGTTGAAGAGTGAGATCAAGATCTTGATTTGAAGTCTTGATTGAAATCTTGACTCATACGAGTTCCGTTCTACAGGAGAATGATGCTATCAAGTTGATTCAAATTCACACGTTGAGGTCCGACCCGGAAGCCTCGCTGTGGCTGAATTGGGTGAGGTGTGGTTGAGGGATGATATAAATGAGATCTCAGCCAGAGTGGATTACTATAAATGGAGATCGAGTGAAAGGAAATGTTGGTGGTGAATCGTGATGCTGTACATTTGAGGGGTGTGTATGGCAAAGTGAACGGGCCTCTGATTAAATGAGCAAGAAGAGAATTGATTAAAATATAATCAACCGATTTTACTGACATCCTCCTTTTAATTACGATTCCGTTTTATGATATTATAAATCTCACCATCACCATTCGATCGATTTCCATTCAATCCTAAGTTTTATCTTCATCCTCATCCTCATCCTCACACGATGACCTACAATATCACTTACACTTCATGTTTGTATCTTCCTCTATCCTGAATCTTTTGGTTTTACTAAATCCAACCTCTACACCTGTAGTCGGTCAAATCGTTTACACTAACACACAGGGACTTACATCCATTTACAATCCTGGTGATATCTCCTGGATACTCACCTCCACCGCGCTAGTCATGCTCGTGAGTTTTCCTCTCTTTCTTCCTTCATAGGCTCTTCAATCTAATGCCTTTCTTTTATGTATCACTGGATCAGATGACCCCTGGACTTGGAATCTTCTACGCCGGTCTTCTCAGACGCAAGAACGCCCTCTCGTTAATGTTTTTATCTATGGCCGTTTACTGCGTCGTAGCCGTCCAATGGTTCGTATGGGGTTACTCCCTGGTTTATTCCCCTAACCCATCACCGTTCATCGGATCGCTTTCCCACCTTGGTTTTCGTGGGACTGGATTCGATCCTGCTGAATCTAACGCCCGAGTTAAGCTTTCACTTCTCTCGCTTGCTCCTTTCCCCGCACCGCGCTTCCGAACTTATTTTAGCTTTGGGCCGGCATCCCGTCCCTGTGACAGATACCCCAGCTCGCTTATGCAATCTACCAGATGATGTTCGCGACCGTTAGTGTGACCGTTTATGTACATCCGTCCTGGCTCGTTGCTGTCACGTCTGTTGACAGCTGTCCCCACGAACGTCATGTAAGCAGATCACATCCGTGATCATGATTGGCGCCGCAGCCGAACGAGGTCGGATCGTCCCCGCTTTGCTGTTCGCATGTGAGACCAACGTTCCATTGACGTTTGAGAGTCAGCTGATCATCCTCACTGACTGATCTGATGACCATCCGTTCTACATCCTGACTTAGTCGTTTGGGCCACGATCGTCTATGCACCCATAGCAGTTCAGCCTCTGTCTATCCTACCTTGACTTCCTCCACCCCTCACACTCACCCTTGGCTTGTGGCTCTTCCTTTCTTTTCTAGAGATGGACATGGTGCATACGCGGCTGGTCACTCAGGCTCGGCAGTCTTGACTTTGGGGGAGGAGGCCCAGTACATATGGCTTCAGGCTCGGCTGCCCTCGCTTATAGCCTCATCCTCGGAAAACGTGCTGGGTACGGTACTGCTAGGCTCGTCTACCGTTCTCACAATACTTCACACGTCATCATCGGTACCGCCTTACTATGGTTTGGTTGGTCAGTTTTTTTTCCCCTGTTTTTTTCCTCGGTTCTGACTGACGCGGGTGCGTTGAGTAGGTTTGGATTTATTGGAGGCTCGACAGACGCTTCAAATTTACAGGCACTACATGCTTGTCTAGTGCTCAACCTCTCGGCAGCCGCGGGAGGCTTAAGTTGGCTGCTGATTGACAGGCTCAGACAGGGCGTCTGGTCTCCTGTCTCTTTTTGTTCAGGCGTCCTCGTAGCCCTCATTGCTGCTACACCCTCTGCTGGCCTTGTGCCAGCACCAGCCGGGTTGGCTTTTGGGGTAATCTCAGCTATCGTGTGTAATTATGCGACCGCAATCAAGGTTTGGTTGGAGTGCGATGACTCGTTAGGTCAGTAGTCTCTTTGCCAAACTTTGAATACGTCCTCGTCCAGGGAAGTGAAGATCTCCGTTCGACTACAGACATTTTTGCATCACATGCCATCGGGGGGCTGGTAGGTAGCCTCCTAACTGGAATTTTTGCTTCCGCACACGCCGCCTCGTCTGATGGTCGAACGATCATTCGGGGCGGCTGGGTGGATGGACACTTCATTCAATTTGGCTACCAACTCGCAAGCTCATGTGCCATTCTAAGTTACAGCTTTGGAGTTTCACTTGTGATCCTTTGGGCACTTGATCGTATCCCTGGTATTGGCCCGTTACGGGTCTCTGAGGAAGCTGAGATTGAGGGCGTGGATTATGATCAGTTGGGCGACTTGTCAGTCGCATACTCCTCAATACGAGTCTCATTATACGATCCTCAAAAAACGCTACACACACAACTAATCTGTTTTTTTG
>MU167245.1:331003-342767 GCA_015951145.1 Cronartium quercuum f. sp. fusiforme G11 | reverse complement strand
CACTGCAATATGGTGTCAGAGCATTAGATACTGATAGTAATTCCATCGCACCTAATCCTACTGACACTGCATCGCATATCTTGGGGTGATAGAACATCGGATAGGCCCATCCAATACAAATATCTTGGCAGTGGAGCTGTCAGCAATAAAGAAAACAAACAATATTTCTTTCCTAGCAATAATTGAGCTTAGGGAAAGAGCAAGTCAGGGATTGCCACGAGGAGATAATAGTGGCGCTGGTGTGGTCTTGATATAGGCATACCCCACCTATCTCTTTATTGGGTTAAGCCAGACATGCACCACTGCAATTTTACATGTTATACAAGCACTTCTGGACCCAACCACTGGTGCAATCAGTGCAACAAAAGGCCCTGATGGTGTCCCCATCCCTCATTCACTGGATTTGATCACTATTGTCAGTTTTGGGTGACATTTCCTTCATTTAAATTTTTTCCTATATGACCTCACCAAAATTTCTCATTTGATTACAGGAGTTTTTGGAAATCCAACCCTCACATGTGATTGAGGAACATTATCTGTCAGCCCTGAGCACCAAAGTGCCATGTGCTAACAAGGACAATTACAACTCATACTCAGTTTCAAGAGTATAAACACAATACTGTACTTATCAACTGAAGATTATTATTACAGATATGGATTTTACATGTAATATTACATACAGTTACATATTACAACTAAGACACAAGAGCTGTAATTAAAAGTGTAACATAAGAGTAAACATGTTACTATAAACAATACATTGTTAACCATATGTAAACTACATATTATTATTACTGTAATGAAAACTACATGTAAAATAACCTATAGTTACATGATACAGGAAACACTGAAAAGACATAAGTTACACTGTAAACCATGTGTAAATATGTTACAAAGAACATACACTTATAATGGGTAAGTATTAAGTACAATATTATTTTAGATTTGGATTCTAGGGACCAAATAAGCTATAGTCTTATTTTAGAGTTAAGTAATAACTCTATTATTTAATTAAGTACCAATACAATCCATATATTTCAAAGAAATGTACTGTAGAACTTCAATACAGAATAGCTAGTGTAGTTTTTGAGCTACAGTTGAAATGATGACAGTTTTATTAATTAAACACATGTTTTACACTGAGGAACTGTCATCAAATGTACTGTAGTTGTACTAGTGACATGTGTAATACAGTACTGTAGCTCATAGACAGATCCCCAAGCAATATAAAAAATTACACATAGTTGAAACAGTGACAGATCATCTATCTGATATGTAATTCAACCTTGAGGGTGACAAACACATGCATGTGAACCTGTCACACAAATGTACAGTAGTGGAGATAAAGTTTTACACATGGTACATACAAAATTGACATGAGAAATAACTTATATACAATAAAGCATGCAGGAACTAATCTAGCTGGTCAACAAATACACTACAGATGTTTATTCTATCCTTGACCTTGTGTAATAAAAGATTTATTATTGGTCCAAACAAGATAAATTAATATTACTAATTCAATAACTACTGTAATCACAAGATTATGAAATCAAATGTACTCTACAATGAGAAAGTGCTTGGATTTAATTGGAAACTTAAAATTGTGAGTGCCTTCCAGGCCTCAGAAAATCTATAAAAGAGCATCCTTTTGCTTGTGGAAATAACCCACACCACCAAGAAAATTGCATTGCATAGAGGCATGCTATGTCACATAGCAGGCCAAGATGCGATGCAATAGGTCTATTTTCCAAGGTAGGGACCTTGAAAAATGGTCCATAGTATCACATGAAGACATGATATGTTACATAGCAAGCTTCCATGCGATGAAAATATTTTGGCAGTGCCATCATCATCACTTACCACTTCATTATAGACATACCTATACTTACAAGTATAAATATAACATACCCCTCTTATATTCTAAGGACCATTAGTAGAGTTGTCTGTTTCCATTTCTAGAAGTCTGATTTCATGATCACCCTTCTTTATTAGAGTTATTTGATTGATTTCTTGCTTTATCACATATACTAGATCTCTATCACATTAAATTCCTTTAAATTTTGACAAATCCTCCCTCTAGAAGTAAAATAAGAGTTAGTTGATTTGTCACCCCTTTCATATATTACTTTAGACATGTTTCTGGATCAGGTACTAACTACTTGGACACTCTATAACTTTATTTAATTATCTGGGTTAATCAATCCCTGTTACACTACTTGTGTATACTGAAATCTCACCTAGAGTGATTGCCATGGCCAATAAGAGTCAGTGAAGAGAAGTACAAGCATTTTTGGCTTCTAGTTAAAGCCTGATATATTCAGATAAGGTTTAACTTAATTTATTGTGAACATATCCACATATAATAAATAACTACCTTAGTAGCTAGCCAGAATTTCATGATTACATCCACTCTTCTTTAGAGCTAGGCTGACACTCAATTTAACTTCACACCCAGCCTGAAATAGCCAGGTGGGTTGCCACAAAGAAGCATCCCCCTGACATCTAGGACAAGCTTGTCCTAGATTTCCTCAGACAGGCTTTGTCCTAGTTTTTCCTTGTCCAAACAAGGAACATCTAGGACAACTCTGGTCCTAGGACTTCTAGAACAACCATTTCTTAGTAGTTTCTCCTGGCAGTGAAGAGCAGGTGACACTACAGATGGTCAGCTGATGCTGTACAATTTACAGTACTGTAACAGCTGACACCACAGACCCAGCCCTGTTGCATCTGCATGATGCAACTGTGATGCATCAGCACCTTGCCCATGGTGTAGGCTATAATCATTGACAGCTGTGACTGGCATACCTCAAATGGCTTATTGATATGAACTCATATCCCACCCTGAAGTTGATCAATTACACTACTCCACAGCTGAAAATGACTCAACCCACCCTGATGTTGATCAATTACACTACACTAATCCATTTTTTTTTTTTTTAAATGAGTAAACAGTCTATAATTGTGATTTGAAGCAGACAGATCAATTCAGATCAATGTCCAGTATAATTTGGAAAAAAAAAAAAAAAATTACAACACAATCATCAGTGCTGGACTTGCACAGGTCCAGGATTCAGATGAATCCTGAACCTGCCCAATGCCATACATTTGAAGACTCAGGCAGGTCCCCACTGATTGTATAGCAGAAAATCACAGGACCCAGAGTATCTTGCATAGGAATATCATAAAACCTACTTTACCATTTGGAGGAAGGTCAGAGAACCTGCTGCAGAATTAATCTGGAATTGCAGTTGCACCACTCAACAGGCTGCATGAAGTTACTGTAGTTTATGCAGCTCATGCATCTCCCCCACCCATGCTGGATTTTATGGTTAATCCACATCCATTTTAGATACCACAGAGGTCAACCAGATACCCTGGGCAGCCAGTGACCAGTAAACAGGGGCTATGACTGGTCAAGAGGGAAGGTGAACTAGCTAGTGGTTGTGGATGGAGCCTGTTGCAGGAAAGCTTGCACAGTTGTCATTCCTTGTGGCAGAAGGGTTTTGGCTTTTTGAGTTTGGTACTCAATTCATACCAATTTGGGAATGTAAATAGCCTGTGAAGATTAAAAACAAGTAAATAAAATCCATAGGTAAGACATTTGTTTTCAGAATAGCTGTGTTTGGGAGTCCTTGCCACTTTAATCACAGCAAAAGGCATGAAGTCTGTGCGGAGGGGTGCGGTTGGGCCTTCACCAGCAGCACTTGGTGAATATGGGAGCATCTGAAATCACACCTTTGATGCGTGAGGATTGACCACTCAGGGCCGGGTTGCCTTGTCTCAGCAAGAACAGGGCAAGACTGGCTGTGTCACTCATGAGCAAGGGTCTGCTCAAGCTTTGGCCTCATCATCCCCAAAAACCCTTCAGCAGTGTGCTCCCTTAGACAAGTAACCTTGAAAATTCTTTGGCTACACTACTAAGGTCTCAGGCTCAAAGTTCTTATCTCATAATTCACTTGCAATAAAATTGTCACGGTGAATTGTAACCAAGTGCTTGAGGAATATAATTTGAAATCATCTTATCTATCATACCAAGTAATAAGAAAATGAGACACTCAAATTTGACTTGAAATGGGTCTTGATATAAGACACATAAGATCAACACAACCTTTGAATTAGAAATCTAATCAAGTGTGTGTGTAGTAGAAGACAGAGAAATCCTAGAGTGTAAGAAAAAACAAAGGAAAAAAAAGGGGCTTCCTAGTCACAATGTCACATGATGAGTACAGTAAGTATAGCTCCCCAGAAGATACCAAGATAAGTCACGTGAATTAATTGAGCCATTGGACTTCGGATGCTTGAGGACGTGTTGTCCTGTTGTGGATGTGGTGAACCATTATCAATACCATCCACGCCAGGTAATGATGGTGGTGTGATTGCCACTCCGGCTGGTATCGATCCTTGAGGGATAGGTCCAGACTTCAAAAGGATTAACAAAAAAGAAAATAAAAAGAAAAAAGAAATCGGATCTCAGACACATTACTCCCAATTTAAGAAGAGGGGTCCTGAACTTCTCACATTAGGGTAGTTCAAGTTTTGATCGTTGAACCATTTTGCCACAGTCACACAGCCTTTCGGGATGAATTTAGTAAGTTTCAATCTCATCCCAGGCGAAGTGTAGTCGAAGTGGATTCCAGTAGATCCTTGGGCTGGGATCGAGGTAGTTACACCTTGACAGCTAGTTTGTGCCAACTGGTACCCCTCCTAAAATTTTAGTAAGAAGCGTTCATACATTCGACTTTCAGGAAAATAAATTCTTTGAGTAAATTGAAGTGCAGTGGTCGTAAAGTACCTTACACAGACCCAGGATGTATCCCACGTTCTGCATCTTTTGACCGCAGTGTGCTTTTGGGCTTGACAAACTCGCCCCTGATGAAAGGAAACAAGGAAAAATTCTACTGATCAGTATTGTTTTTCTTCGGAATAAAGATACTTCACGCAGAATTTCAAGCTTAAAAAAATGTTATTTTTATGCTCAAAATGCAAGAAACTTTTTTTTTTTTTATAAGAACTCACCCCCAGTGAGGTTTCCGGAAAATCCAAAAGGACTTGACGCTACAATATATACGAGACAGGTGATAAATTCAGTCAGTTATTGTGAATCATTGAAATGAATAAAGTATGTTTGATGGCAAGACCAAGTAGAAGCTTCACCTGTAGACATATTGCCGGTCAATCCAAGGCTTCCAGATAGATCCAAACCCGCCCCACCCACGGCTGCTGACCCTATGAGTAGGTTTTACTGTTCAGTTTATGTAGACATCTTTCAAGCTCCCCCCTCCTCCTCCAAAAAAAGTGTGGAAGGCGCCAAGAAAAATAAAGTGCGTACCTCCTACGTTAGTGACTCCAATAAGATCGTCCGAGTTACAATCATCTATGTCGGTGTTTATTGTGCTTGTCGAGATATCAACATGCTCTACAGTAAGTGACTGCTCAATAGAAGAAAGACTAGATTTCAAACTATCCATGTTTGTCTGAACTTGTCCGCAATAAGGTGATTGAGATGGCGGTAGGGCACACGAGTCTACGTTTGAAGCTGATGTGAGCTGAACAACAGAGTGCATCACTGTGGAAACTTGAGATTTGGTTGTTTGAATCACAGAGACAGTCTGGGTGTAACCCTTGTCGTGACATTGTGTTTGTAACTTCTGGAGATGTGTGTAAAGTGCTGAAAGCGTGACAAGTGACGTGGCGGTGACTACCATGTATCCATGGCCTGCCAGAAAAAAAAAAAAAAGAAAAAGAAAAAGAAAAAGGTGTAAACATCGGACAAGGATTACAGATAGAAATCAAAGGGGCACATGTAGCTCAGAAGAAAGGTAACTACTGACGGTCACAACCTGAGGCTACCTTAGAGGTTTGGCTTAAACTGGTGGTGACGGTGCTTTGGCTAGTCGAACTTTGCGACCAATAGGTCTTGAACTCTTCGGCATACGGCTGTAGCCCGGGCAAAGTAAAGATGTCGGAAGCAATATACTCCTTGATCATGACAGGCCAATTCGGATCAGGTGCCGATGTGACAGATGCACCTTGATTGCCCATGGAAATCCCGGAGCCTGCATTCATCCCTCTCCTAGGCAGTCGATGAGCGTATGCTGAGCGCAGCGATGTCTGCACTAACAGAATCGTACACAGTAAGTTGGGTCGGAAAAAACCAAACATGTTGGAAGGGAGATTCTCGTGTGGTTCTCAAACAAGATACGTGATACGATGTAGATAGAAGCCTAGATCAGTTGATGATAAAGCTGAAGAATGTAATGTATGTGTGGTTTGCTACTCAAGTGAGTGTCTTTTCGACGCTGATGACTAGAGCTCGGTGATATTGTCCAAAAAATTCAAGATGCGAAGGTAATCTGAAAAGTAGACTCAAAGTTAATTCTAAGTGAGATATTCGAATGAGGGTTGATGTAGTGTTAAAGCGTGAATTTTGAAAGGAAAGATGGAAAGTGAGATGAGTACTCTGGGTTGAGGGGTGAAGGATATAAAGCTCATTTGACCATCCCCAAGCCGTCTTTTATAGATAGAAACAATTCTCTCTTCAATATTTTCTATGCTACGTGCACCGAGACGAGTCAATCAAGTCTTGTCTGGGTGAAGACCGTGATATCGAAGTGATCACCATCCCACTCATATCGAAGTGCCTGGCAATGTGACGTGGAGGAGGTGTTTCCTCACATACCAGGCAGGTTCCATCGATTTCTCATTTCCCGGTGGCACGAGGAACACTCAACCCATTTAATCATGATCCCAATGCAGCACCAACCAACATCGCCCTCATCTTACGTCCCAGCCCCAGCTTCTGTTCTACGGTCCTTCAAGAGCCCGAAGATTTTGATTGGGCTGTGCGCGGGTTCACGGCCCGGCTTGCACGTCGGGTCAGGGTGTCCGTGACATTGAGTCCGGTTGAGGGTTATGATGCTTGATGACCATGAAACTGTTCATGGTGAGGTACTGAACACAGACCAAGACAGACTCTAAAATAAATCCCATCGTGTCTACATAGCCCAAACACGCCCAAGGCTCTGTACTTGATGGTCTCGTTACATGCTAGCGACATGGACACTTTCGGTCCAAACTCGGCATCCAATTCATCCCATCCGGGTCTAGCCATCCACCAGTTATCCTTCTCAAACTTCTTCCCCTCAGCTCTGGATCTGTATGTCTTGCTGACAAGGCAGGTTTAGAACACCCTCAGGAATTCACGAGTTCAGCGCTGCTCTTATATCCCACTTGAGCCCACTCAGTGCTCCGTTCGTATTGCCTTCAAGCAAATTGTCTCCGACCTACATTTCCAATCAGCTCTCTTTTCTTCCCTGTCGAGTTTGGTTCACTCTGATAGTCCATCCTAACTCATAGAGGAGAACAGCAGTTGTATCGTAATCCTTGTTGGCGAACACAAGAAACATCACATCACAACACACACACATTTTTCCTGTCCACTTATCCTTATCACGTACAGCGACATGGGTCGATTCATATTTACCTATCTCGTTGTTCTATGTGTTCTACTCGAGGCAGGCTTCTCTACGGGTTTTTTATTCACCGTCCCAAACGCGTCGGTTAATCATCAGGAAATCGCTCGCCACGCGCAAGTAAACGGCTATAGCCACGCCGCCACCTTTGCTCACCCTCCAAAACGTTTAGTTCGGAAGAGCAAACTGATTCGGCGTGCCCCAGCAAGGTCGCTTTCTCAGTCTGACCTTACTCCAGATCATACCCGCTCAACACTAGAAGAGTACGACGTGAACAAGCGCAGAATCATCCTTCCTCGCTCGCAAGTCGCTCGCTTTGCCAAACGACAAAAAAGTCTCTTGAAGCAAGAAGAGGCCATTGGTTTATCTGCCATTCCTCATCCCTTAATTCCACCAGTCGCAAAAACTACCACTGGAGCAAGGCCTATCGAAAAACACGACCTTGTGATCAAAGATTATAACGACGGCCATCAACCCTCAAAATCTCCTTCGAGTCTCGAAACCCTTCGGGTTCAAAATAGGAAACCACATCACGGTGGAGCTGTATTCTTAAATAGGATCTTGTTGAAAAAATCCAGCCATGTCACCACGCGTCGATCAAGCAATATTCCAGTTCAAGACCGACGTCCTGCGGTCCAGATCTTCATTGTACGGCAGGTGGCATAACCTATGGGAGAAAATTTCAAATTCAGTAATTAACTTTAATTCACTATTAGGCAACCTTCCGATCAATTACCTCACTTATGCGGAAAGATATAGTGGGCGAGGAAAATGGTTATTCATTTTATTGCATCTATCTATCTAAAGGAGATAAACGAGAATAATTTCATAGCAGTACGTCAAAAAAAAGCTTAGAGATCCAAGAGGATGGTGAAAGTCACGATGAGCTAGTCATAAAAGGTCTTTGTTTTATATATATATATATATACAAACAGATAATTTACACACGCATAATATAAAACTATTTTTTCCGAGTGCTATAAAAAAGATGAAACATCCTTATTATTTTGTTTGTCATTTCTGAGGATAAGTAAATTACATATAAATGTGTCATTTTTTTATTTTTTTTTTTGTTGAGATTGTGATTCCAAACACACCCAATCTTGTTTGGTTTGGATGATCACTTTAATCCCATGTGAGCTTAGATATGGCATCTGCAGGTAAAGCTCTTTCAAGCCATGATATATGCTAGTAGGAAAGTTCTCAGATGCAATTTGGTTTTGACATGTTATCACGAGTTCAGAATTGAATTGAAAATGTCAATCAAAGCAGAAGCTTTACAATTATCATTTGTGTAAATCCAAGTCCTTTCCATGATGCTGGCTTCCAAGAATTTCCCCCTTCAACTAAAAAAAAAAAAAAATAATAATAATAATAAAAAGTTGAGAGCCTTTGAGATGTCAGCATCAATTAGCAAGAGGTTGATCTGCTCAAAATCACTAATCAATTCAAATCAAAGCCCAAAAGGTGGTCTCCATTATCTATTTGAGGCAGGGGTTTGTAAGACATTGACATGTGGTGGGTGAAGAGGAACAAAATCCTGAACAAGAACTCATGTCTCCAATTGTTCCATTGGAAACATCTTTGAGAGGTTTTTGTACTGAGATGAATGAGACCCAGGAGAACAAGCAAAAGTGTGGAAGAAAGCTATTGTGTGAGGGGGATGAGGGAAATCCAGATCAGGAAGAGAGGTCTTTTCATAGACAATCTGGTGTGCAGTTTACCCCTCATTGCACAAAACATGTGAGGTTGTAGTATACACATAAATTCACACCATCCATGCTGATGCTTTGCAACATCTTCATATGTCTAGTGAAAAGTTTGGTGGCTTGGTTGCACCTCATCCTTCTGGTTTTCTTCATAAACCAGTGAAACATTGTGCAAGTTCTTTTTACATGAAATTTGATGAACAAGACATGTTTTATTTTCAATATACCCCACCAAAAAATCAAGGGCAGTCAATGGGCTTTCAATCAACTGATCAGTGCTGCAGGTTAATCATTCCTATCAGACATAAATCTCAACATCTAAGTACTCACTGCCAAGATATTTGTATCGGATGGGCCTATCCGATGTTCTATCACCCCGAGATATGCGATGCAGTGTCAGTAGGATTAGGTGCGATGGAATTACACTGCAATATGGCGTCGGAGCATTAGATACCAATAGTAATTCCATCGCACCTAATCCTACTGACACTGCATCGCATACCTTGGGGTGATAGAACATCGGATAGGCCCATCCGATACAAATATCTTGGCAGTGACTTGCTCAGATGTGATCAAGTGGCAGCACTTACTGGTAGCCCACTATTTAATGGCCTTCTCCAAAACTTCAACCAATGCATCACAAGTTTTTTGGTCAGCCAAGTTGACAATGAATCTCATGGTTTTCCAGTGATGTTTTTGTTTTTAGAAAGGATTCAGCTGAATCATGAACCCACCCAAGGCCATGAATTTGAAGATTTGGGCAGGTCCAAGAATCAGGTACAGTTAAACATGTTTCCAGAAAGTCCTGGTAGCTCTAAACAGTAATTCTGGACTGTTAAATGTAGCCTGTGAGATTTTCAACTACTCTTGAATGGTCTGAAACCAATTTAGGGGCAGGAGAAGTCTAGAAATTGCCAATGGAGACCAGACACTGAATGTGTAAAGGAAGACCACAGAACCCAGTATATCTTGGATAGGAATATCATAAATTTCAGGGCTGAGCTACTGTGAGGCTGAGCTCCTGGAGAGAATGAGAGGAAGAAGGACTAGATAAGGCCTTCAACCTCTAGTAAAAAACTGGAAATCTACACTAGTGACACCACCAAGTGTAGACTGCAGTTAGTTGACCTCTAAGAAGAGGATTTACTCAAGAGCCAACAAACATGTTCAGTCTCAGCTGGTTGTTAGAGTTGCTCTTGATTGGGAGACTTCTGAGGTTATGTGAGATCCTCAGAAGAAATGGAATGACTCCTTTGTCAAAATTATATTTCATTTCTATTTCTATTTTCTTATTTTTCCCAGCACACCCTCATGTCTGTATGTGTCCTCATACAGAACTCCATTTCCCTGTACAAGTTTCATTCAAACCCTATCCATCTAATCTCACTTCTCAAAACCTAATATCCACAATAATGTTAATTACCTGACAGAAACCAACCTCTTTGAGATCTTCTTTCCTCTTTTCCACAACAATTGTTCTCTCCTGTAATTCACCACCAGCAAAAATTACTTGGACAAGGCTGTCTGAGTTGTTCTTGGACAGTGAAGTCCAAGTTTATCTCAGACTGTGGTTGACTGAGATTTTCTCATCTCAGTCAGCAGTAGTCCGAGCACTCCTCAGTCTAGGAGGCAACCAAGGTGCTCTTGGACAGTGTTGTCCAAGATTTCTCTATCTCAGTCACTGTCTGTCCAAGGTCAGCTCAGTCTAGGAGTTGACCAAGTTAAGCTCAGACTAGAGTAGACCGAGATTTTCTTATCTTGGTCACTGACTGTCCAAGTTCAACCTGGTCTAGGAGGTGACTGAGGTCATCTTGGACAGCTTTGTCCAAGGTTTATTCATGTCAGTCACTGCTGGTCCAAGAAGGGTTTGGTCAAAATTATCAGACAAGTTTGACCAAACAGATCTCAGTTAGTAGTTGACCAAGATGGTCTTGATAAACTTCAGGTTCAGACTTGGACAACAATTTTTGATAACAGCTCAAGCAAAGATTGCCCAAGAAGTTTCTGCTTTGTAATGTGGCTGTTTGAGATGTTACATGCAAACCTTTTGCATAAGACTTCTCAGGCAGGGCTTGTCCAAAAAATCCACACCTCTGTCTGAGAAGTTTGCATGCCTGTCCAAGTTCACACATATGAAGTTCCAGTATTTTGGTTTACCTTCAACTCACACACTGCCAAGAAAATTGCATCACATAGAGGCATGCTATGTCACATAGCAGGCCAAGATGCAATGCAATAGGTCTATTTTCCAAGGTAGGGACCTTGAAAAATGGTCCATAGTATCACATGAAGACATGCTATGTTACATAGCAAGCTTCCATGTGATGAAAAAATGTTGGCAGTGACACCTCACTACTACCACTACACACCTCACAAACTTCTCAGACAGGCATGCAAACTTCTCAGACAGAGGTGCAAATTCTTTGGACAAGCCCTGTCCGAGAAGTCTTGTGCAAGAAGTTTGCATGTAACATCTCAAACAGCCACATTACAAAGCAGAAACTTCTTGGGCAATCTTTGCTTGAGCTGTTATCAAAAATTGTTGTCCAAGTCTGAACCTGAAGTTTATCAAGACCATCT
>MU167245.1:288393-311913 GCA_015951145.1 Cronartium quercuum f. sp. fusiforme G11 | reverse complement strand
TAGTAATTCCATCACACCTAATCCTACTGACACTGCATCGCATATCTTGGGGTGATAGAACATCGGATAGGCCCATCCGATACAAATATCTTGGCAGTGCAGTCCCACAGACTGTACCAATGTGTTACATATAGTGTAACAGTTACACTAAATAACATGTGTGTAAGAATATGTACATTACATAATATAAGTAGACATAGGTTAAGACAAAAAAGGAAATAGTGAAAAATGAGGCTGTTCTAGCATAGTATACAGATAGGAGAAAGGAAAATCTATCCTACTGAGGATCTGAAAGGTATATAAACTCCACTCTCAGATCCCTGCCCTTTTCCCCCTTCCACATTCCTACACCTGAACAGAAAAATAGACTTAATATTCATAAAAGAATATTTGACTCTTCTTTTCAAATTGGGACTTCTTTGCATTGACTACAAAAGGTAGTTTGGTGCACTATCCCTCTGAGAACTCATCTCTGTTTCTTACTTCATCTTCTGTGTATATTTTTGTACAAGGTCTTGGGTTCTTCTCCATAGACTGCACCCTTATACTTACAGACTCTGGGCTAAGATCTTCAGGATAAGGTGTGACAAGGAGTTGAACCCAAGTGAATATGGATAACCACTGGGTTATAAACTCAACCAAGTACAGGTAACTGCTGGGTGACAAACTCACCAGAGTATGGATAACTGCTGGGTTACAAACTCACAGAATCTAGGGTGACTACTGTGTCACAAAGATTCTTATTCTTGACCAAGAGTGTAAATAAACACTCAATAGCCCAATCCATACCCTAAATCCTCCCATAAGAGGTCACCTAACTGTAGTCTGTGCTGGTTTCACCCTTCACAGCCTACCTTTTCCCCTTCCCTCCTGTCCTTAACTCTTCTAAACCCCTCAACTGTAGTGTTGAGGTAGACCTAACAGCAGTCTGCCCCTCACAGCAACACTTTCTGGAACTCCCTAGGTGACTGTATTGAGTGGGTTCTGGAAATGAAACCCATCCTTGTTATGATGTGCTCTACAGATCCAGACCTCCAACATCTCAAGTTTACACCCCAAGAGTGGGAAAGTCTGGTTCAATTTCACAACTTCCTCAAACCTTTTGCAGTCTTCACCTTACAACTATCTGGATTCACCAACACCTTTCACAATGCCACTCTAGCATATGAAACAATGATTGCAGGCTTGACCAAGGTAATGTTTCATTTTTTGTTTTTATGGAGAGTGTTCCAAGTGTTCATATACTGATAAAAGATTTTCAACCTTTGGTTTAGGCATACAAGCAGCTTGATACACATCCAGAAATCAAAACTGTGATTCAACCTATGATAGACAAGCTGTGCATCTACCATGATGTGGTGCTTTGCAAGCCTGTCTATCTGTGTGCTTTCATGCTTCATCCACACTAAAGGATGGGCAATATGTGCCCCAATCTCATCCACAAAACTGAAGCACACAACCTTCTCAGCTCTGAATGCAAGCAGCTCTTCAGGGACAACCATTTCCAGCTTCACCATTCAGACTAATCACCAAGTGAAGGCACCTCCGAAAGCAATCCCTGGGCCTTGACTGGGGCTGCCACCAACCCATTTGACCTTCAGGATGAGGTGAATTTATATCTTACTGCCCCAATTGCATACAAAAATACCCATATACTTGACTGGTGAGAAGTTAATGCCACTCAAATCCCTAATCTTGCCATTGTTTCTTGGGAAATCCTTGCTGTTCCTACCACCAGTGTTCCCAGTGAGTGTGCTTTCTCAGTTGGCTGTCAGATCTGTGACAATCTCCGAGGGTCTCTCAAAGCTGGCACCATTGCTGCACAGGTGTGTCTTAAATCCTGGCTCAAATTCTTTGATTGATCTGGTATTTAATCTCTCAATCAAATTTCAAATCCTGCCTTATACATACATATCTTTCATGTTTGTTGTTATCTGTTATTATAAGATTGCTGTTATTAAAAAAATGTCTGATTGCAATGGTCACCATCAAAACAATTTATTCAATTTGAGCCTGAGTTTCAAAAAGAAAAACCCCGAGAATCATTTCAAAAATACAAATCAAAAGTGTTGGTGTTCACCTCACCCTCATGACCAAAATCACAAAGAGAGTCAGCTTGTTTTAGGTGGAGGCCCTCTGGAGCTGCTCGGGGCACCCCTAGGGGCCAGAGCTCCAGAGCTGATGCCTTACAAGCCCGGGGCTTGCCCAGCCCCGGGTGTGAGCATGAGTCTGAGCGAGTATCTCAACTTGTCGCGACAAGGAACTGCTGCACGTCGTGACTTCAAGAAACGATGTCAAGAAAACAAGTTTCACCCTTAAAAGACGGTTCGGGGTCTTGCGATATGGCTATCGAAGATGACTTCCTCAACAACTCAATTTCCATGCACTTGAGCGATGATAGCTTCATTGGGGATCAAGCAGTCGGGTCTCCACAGGCGTCCTCCAGCAATGGCAGCTCAGGTCCGTTCGCTGATACCCACGTTCAACCAATCAATCGATCTCACATCTCTTCGCCTTCGAAGGGTACAGTCAAGCCGAACACGTCGTCAGTGGAAACGCATGACAATGCAGTCTCTCGTACTGACCGTCAGCCGGGCGATAAATGGCTACAAGAGATTCGTCGAAACGGAGAGTTGCAGAAGGAAAGAGATTGGCTACGGAGTATTAATGATATCCTTGAAAAAGCTGCCGATGATTTAGATTCGCTCCCGGAAAAGATTCAGGTCAGCCTCAAATTTCATGTTTCATGTTTTACTCTTTCCTCGTCTTTGCCTGTTGGTTTGTTTAGTCTGATATTTGGTCCGACCCTTTCCACCTTTTATTTCTTTAGCGGGTTCAACAAGCTAGCGAAACTTCTCACCGCCTTCTTGATTTGTATTCCAGCATCCTTACTCAGACCGAACATACCCGAGAGCTTTTATCTGACCCTACATGGGAAGGGCTCACAGAGGTTTGACTATTCTAAGAAATTCTCTGTCGGGTGACAACTTAACTGATTGTTTCGCCTCACTCTTTCAAATCTTCTTATAGGAGACTAGAAAGCGTGCTGAGGCTAAGGCAGAAGAGCTTAGGCTTGCGCGGGCTCGTGAACTCGAGGCTGAGCGCCAACGTCTAGAGGAAGCGCAGCGAAGACAAGAAGAAGAAGCTGAAAGCCTACGACAAAGCCAAGCCTCCCGAGGAGGAGCTCGCGGTCGGGCAGCTGGTTTCTCTGTGAGAGGGAGGAGCCGAATTGGCAGGATCAAGAGGTGACCGACCTCAGGAGGTTGCTGCCCCTCTTCTTGCGTCTTATCGCTGCATTTTTCTCATGGTTGAAGGATGTTGGTTCAATCTAATTGTGCCTTCTGAATTCTGTACGGTATCATCAGGTTGAAACAAACCACTATAAGTCATCCTACAAAACACGTTTTTTTGAGGAGGTGATGCGACCAGACAGAAGGCTTCCAGCCGCTTAGCCACTTTGTAAGCAGGTCACACTGCCAAGTGATCCCAACATATGTCGAAGGCAAGACTCCAGAAACGCGACCACCTCTTATTCTATCAGCACGCACGTTCAAACAAACCGTGCAATTAGCATCTGGATATGAGAATAAGTACACCAGAGTGTTCTGAGATTTTGCGGGTCTCCAATGTTGTACGCCCTAATACCTGAGGCGGTAGATGCGGTACATAATTGGTCAGGCTGCTTGTATTTTGATTTTGCCTATATATATATATGATCACACTTGTGGCCCACAACCGAAGAAAAAAAAAAACTAAGCACGCAACAAGTACACAGAATTCCACATTGACACTGCAACAATTTAGCTACTATAATTTAAAGTATGTATCTACTTGTACGTCTTGGCAAGTTTATTTCCGACCAACACATATTTTTTTTATCCATGTCGTAAACAAGAACCGTAATTCAATCACCAATCCTGCTTCCAGGGAGAATAAACAGCTGGAGTGTTCGAGGAACTCAAATCAAAAGAGTCAGAAGAAAAGGAAGTAGAAGCAGCAGAGGAAATTGAGGAAGGTGCAAGCCCTGATGAAAGTCCAAATACGGGATCAGAGTGATCGCCTGATCTCTCAGCATGACTCGCGTAACTTTGATGAGGGCCTCCACCAAGACCAAGCCGTGATGTCGAGTTGGTACAGGTGGATGATTGCGAACCAGATGGAGGCAGATGGGGCCCGAAAGGATTCTTAAGCGATGAGAATCCAGAGCCAGGTGGGGCAGAATAAGGTGGCGATTCTGACTCAAAAGATGTCGAAGACGCGGTAAGGAAAGCTGGGTAAGTGCCCGAGAAGGACGGTAGTGGCTGATTGACGTAACATCGGTTTACGGTAGGATTGAGTGATACAGAGTCTGGAAGGGCGACCGAGTGCGAAATGGAATTCGGGGCAGGGGCCGTAAAATTACGAGCAGCGAACAGATCTAAAGAAAGCCCGGAACCAGGATGGCTAGAGAGAAATTGATTGAGATGTCTTTCTTGTTGTCTCGTCGGTGTTGGTGTCGCGTCCGATCTGCCTTCGCGAAGCGGTTCGATATTTTCACCGTGGCTCATGCGCTCTCCCATACCCTCAGTCATCATCGAAGCAGCAGCCGAACCCATGTCAGGTGCGGCAAAGCCAGTCCAGCTCGACATGACACTCTCTGGGTTCAGAAATCTCGTTTCTTGGCCTATATCCATTCCGTAGTACCTGTCTTGAGCGAGTCCCCAACCTAAACCGCCGCCACCAGTCCTTTCACCCCCTAGCTGACCAGGTTCACTCTCGCTTCCGGTGAAGCCGTTTGCAGGGGAAGGTCCCACGATGAAAGTTGAAAGGAACTCGTCTATCGAGAGCGGGTTGCAATGTCCAGCATCCGGCTGAGTACCACCTTTTCTCTCCATGTATGGCGGCCAAGGTTGAACTGAGTGAACGGCCTCTGGATCAAATGGTCCTATCTTCTGGTCATGTGAATCGGAATTGAGAGCCCGGCACTCTCCCTCGGAACTCTGACTGAACGGGAATATATCGCTCCGCGAACCATTGCTTTCTCCTCCCGTCTCGTTCAACCATTCAGTAGGCGGAGCAGGCGGCTGAGAATTCTCGACAGTGTTCCGAGATTCACATGTGGGCCTCTCTTGTCGTAAGTCCTGTAATAAAATTCAGAACCTCTTGTCAGTCTTTGATAATTGGTATGACCGGAGCCCGAGAACCCAATCAAGGCGGAGAGTCTGATAAGAAGCTCTATGGCTACATGTTCAACATCTAGCAACCAGGATCAAGATGCCTAAATATGCGTGAGAGAGAATCGGTTTTGAAAGAATCTTTGGTCCGACAGCCAAAGCGGTGTCCAAAAAGAAGATAGCCGTAACTGTCTGTTTGGGCACGATAATGAGGTGTTGAGCACGATGCCTCCCAACCAAACCTCGAGTGACTCCTTCCAGTCTAGTTTCTCAATTGTGAATATCAAATATCAATTGAATATATCCATCCACAGTAGCGATTTGATGGTGTTACGTTGAAAAAATGTATCACATAATCAGAACCCGGGATTCAGATCTCACAATTGCACCAGGATGATTGTCTCCGCTGGAGTACACTCTCAGGCAGTCTCTTGAAGCCCCTTCCTGGAAACGCATTAAAAAGGGGTCGGTAAGTCCATGGAGTGGCGGAGAACCGTTTTCGCGGTACATAGAAGCGGGTGAGGAAGAATTGCGGTCAAGCCAAAGTGAAACGCGATTCACCGATATGAGGACGGGAGAAAAGAACGGATGAAAAGGAAGAAGAGGGCCATCGAGATGACTAACTTTGGGAAGCTCCACAGGCGTTGAATGTTGGTCGAAAGAGTGCCGAGAAGCCTGCAGCGAAGGACACATGTGTACACCAAAAGTGTTAAGAATAGATTCCAAGAGAGCAAAAAACAAAATAACGAGGAGTGCACTTGGAGTTCGAAACTCAACTTTGTCCGCCAAATTGTCTTCCGCCTCAACTTGCGCTAGAGCAATCTCAATTGCTAGGATACCGAGATTTGTAACTTGTGATAATTTTCCGATTCGGTGAATAAATCCTGTAAACTCAGTGAGCTCATCGAACAATTCTTTTCTCTCCGCCCGAACGCGACTTTCTACGGAGGAGTGAAAAATGCTTCAGAAATCCGATTCGGTCATTTGCGTTGGACACCTCATTGAAACTTTGTAAAAAAAAATCAGCAACTGACTAGCCATAAGGGCCGAAAGCGTCAATCCGCCAACGATTGGGTGAAACCGAGGATACCCGCTACACAAAACTCGCTCATCAATTTTATCAGTCCAATTTCCATATAAATCAGCTCAAACACCACTACCAACAAAGTCTGACCATCACTTGCCTGTGACCATTCATTCTGGTAGTAAACGTCAAATGTAGTTTTTCAAGCCTTAATAATCTGATCGCACGCTCAATACAAATTTTTCGATGGTGCGGCTATATCAGGTCAACGGTCCCACGTTAGCGACGATTTACGAAGTATGACAGAAAACGGCAGGAAGTGGGCGACTCACAGCGGAGTCGCGGACCCACTGAGGCGCGTGGTGAGAGGGTACAGCCAATTTACTATGGAATCGAACTCGCACTGCACACAATTGAACATTCGTAATTATTTGCTGGCTAAACGTCAGGTGGGCATTATTGCCTGTGTACTTTGCAGCTGATTCCGGGAATTTTGATCACCACAAGACAAATGGGCAATGCTGATCCACGTTAGCTTACGCATCGGATGTGTGATACAGCAGGAAATAACGAAACGCACGCTTAAAATTGTCCACCTCGATCGCACACCAATCGGGAAGATCGAAATCGAGCTGATCCAAGTCTTTCTCAAAGGCCAGAGCCGGATCTTCACAAATCATTCCGGATCCCATCCACATCGTCGCCAGCTTCCTTAGTTGACGCATTAAACGTGACCTAAATCCAAGCGCTTGAAGAGCGGAAGAGTTCTCATCTCGACCTTCTAAGTAACTTGGAATACGAACATCGTGCCCATCGAGCGAGACGGGTGAATATGTTTTTCCGATAATTGCACTGAACAACCAATCGGTGTTGATCATGTTGTCTGAAATTCAAACAAGAGAGTATCAGACTGCACATCTGACGCAAGGGTTCCCTTATCGCTTCCCTCCTATGAATGTATGTCTCAAGGTTGCCGATGACTTACAAAAAATTCGGCGACGGTCTTCGGCTACTCGAGTGGAAATTTCGGGTAATATTTTGAGTGGATCTCGATGCTGCGGAGTGCAGTATCAAAAATTGATCAGAAACTTGCAAGGAAAAAAAAACTGTTCACTCTGAATTGAATCCACACCAATTGCAATTGATCGCAGGCCCGATAAAGCGCACTGGAATTGAAGTTCACCGCTGGCAATATTTCTTGATCTTCCCCGTACAATACAAAACTGCCCCCAGACAATTTTTTTTTAAAACAGTCAGCCTCAATAGCCAGGTTGACATGAAAATGATATTAAAAGAGAAACATCCCACATCCAAACTACCAAACAAGCGCATCTCAAAGCGCTTAGGTCTATTGGACGCTTCTCAGTCCCATTCGCATCTCCAAAACGGTAGGCAAGGCCTTCTAAAGCGCCCTTCAACCATACTGTCCTGAGCGTTTGATTGTCTCCCGATGCGGCCTCCTTATCTGAACAGGACCCCAAGACAAAGATCGCCAGTGTCCCACTTAACCAACCAATCTCCCACAACTCTGGAATTGGCATCGGTGGCTTCAGATTACCGTCAGGTTTTGCCGGCCGCGAAGACGGGACGGGTGGATGAGCGGATATGTACGAGTCATAGAACAACTTGAACTCTAAGCGAGCTTGTTCGCCATCAACGAGATGATGGACCTGGTTTACAGATCCGAGGTAACTCTCTAGAAGCCTCAAAGCCTGACAAAGTTGGGGTGGGAAAAGCACCGCAAGGTCTTGCGGATCCTGGACTGTGATCCGACTGGGAAGGATAGTAGTCGGCGGATGAATTATAGGTGCCGAGGGGCGATCTGTGAGACTTGGGTTTGATTCTGAAGTAGCCGGATATGTACTTTGGTAATTTACACGTCTGAGTCCGCTTGCGCCGATACTTGCTGTATGTGCTGGGGGTTGACCGATCCAACCATTAATGCCACTCAACGACCCCAGCCAGCCGGTTCCAACGACAGGTCTACCGATCTTTATATGGCGTGCAAGGTAATTTAACCCACAGTGGGTAAGAATCAGCCGCAGTACATCTGCCTGCAACCCGCGCACCTCCTGTACGGGGTGCACTCTGAAAAAAGTTTGCTTTTCAGCCTCTGTACCTTCACTCTGGTCATGTGAGCTGGAGTTCGTGATCGATGCAGATGCAGGTGGAGATGAAGGTGGAGATCTTGGTGGCGGTGAAATGGGCTCGTTGGAAGATGTGCTGGGAGCAATCGCCGTGTCAATCACTAATCGTGTTATTTCGTCTGCCAGCGTCACTGGAGCAGGAGAATCGGGGTCCGGAGGAGAATCGACAACCTTAGATCGACTAGAATTCTCGCGAACGTGGTTTTCACTTGTAAATTGAGGACGCGCTGAAACTTGACTGTCGCTCAAATTTGATCGATAGTGCATGTCCAGCGTAGCTTGTTGAGTCTGGATGGTCACTTTCTGAGCAGCGATCTGTTTTTCGGCGTCTTGGAGGCGGCTTCTTAGGCTTTTCAGTTCGCTCGTGCGAGTTGACAAGCTCGTGGCACCAGTTGATCTACTTGTTGAATCGAGTTCGTGAAAATAAACCAACCATTGAAAATTGACGTGAGTGTTTGAGCACCTTGTTTACAAAGGACAAGAGGAAGATACTGACGATCGGCCGATGATTGGTTTACGATCTCGCGGAATGGCTAGCTTGTCATAGACGCAGGATTCCACTGTGTTGTGAAGCATGCACGTACTACACGGTAGTTCAAAGTCGCACTGTAGACGATTAGGGTTGATTTTGTAGGAGTCGAATGACAAAGAAAAGACCAAAATTATAACGAGTTAGAAACGAGAAACAATGTCGAGAGTACATATGAACTAGAATTATGGAAGCTAAATTGGAGAGGATAAGAATGAGACTAGCGAAAGAATGGTAGACCTTCGATTTACGGCGCTTGCATGCTCGACAAGCAGGTGGGCGTTGCGGTGGCCGCATCAATTTTCCAGACGGAGTCGTCGTCGCAGACGGAAGGTCGGGGGGCTCAACTTGCGATTGGAGTAGATGCTGGGTTTGTGACGAAAGGGGAGGTGGGAGCGCGGGCGCAGAAGTTGGTGAGATGTTCATGAAGCAATCTGGAACAGAAGATGAGGGCGAGCTAAGCGTAGATGGCGCCAGATTGGTGGTGTTCACTACTTTTGTTGGGGAAGATAAAGAAGAGGGTCGGTGGATTATGTCTGAATAAGCCTCCTTCATGACGCTATAGTCCTTTGTTTCTGTTCTGAACATTGTCTTGTACTCTGTTTTGTGAGATAGAGTGGGCTCGTGTAACATAAACTATTTGGTATGATACAACTGCTGAGCAATGGTGATGGTTGGCAAAGTGTTTATGTATTTGATACTCGGAATCTCGTCTTTCAGCTAATCATCTCAAAAAATGGCGGAATGAGGCGGAAAAGCTGACAGAAAAAAAAGGGAAAGGACAAAGGGACGCCGGACCACGATCACTGATGCCAGCTGCTTGCTTGTTGTTGTAAAGGGTGCGATTGCCGTTCTACTTTGGATTAACAATAAACACAAGGAGAAAGGCAAGTTGCAGTTGAACCCGCGCCCAGTAGAGAAGAACGCCGTCAAGTCAAGTTCAATGGTATTTAGAAGCTGTTAGACGACCCGCGATTTGCTGAGCAATCGATCGATCCAGGTCAATGAACACAAGACTATGCCGAAAAGATCTTGGGCAGCTTGTAGATATGGGGAGGGAAAGGTTCACGTTGGTTGCTGTTAGTTGACGGTGGTTGAATTTGAAGCAGAAGATGACGGGTTGGAGTCAGTTATGTGAGATCAGAGACACAAATAGGCAAGAGCTGACGATCAACGGCTCTTGTGCTTTTCTCTGGCCCTCAGTAAAGTAGTACCCTCATCATATCCCCATTTCATCCAATGGAGCTCGACCAAGCTGTAGTCATCGTCATGACTCATAATCATTCGACGAATGCCGTAATCCGACAAGATATGATCTGCATTCGAAGACCGGAGAAGCCGTTAGAAGGTAATCAACGTCGAATCTAGATCTAAAGCTCAAACTTCGATCGCTTTTCACCTTCCTGCATAAGTTGTAGTTCATAGATGTCCCAAAGACCGGTGGCTGGGACATGAACAGCAATGTGAATACGTAACCTCAAAAGCCTATGGAACGTGGAGGATGAGTTTGATGTGGTTAATGTGTCTTTCGAACCGATAGATGACCTTTGATGGCCTCCTTCACCTGCTGACTCTAAGGTATGTGAGACGCTCTACAGTTGGTGTATCGTTCGACTAAGGAAAAGGTGAGGTCCGACCGAGATGATGGAAGCCAGGTCCGGAAAGGCCCTATCCCTATCGGTTGTCACAGGATGTGCACAGGGAAAAAAAAGGGGGTTGACGCGTTGACTTGACCAAGTCTGGACTTGTTTGTGACAGAACGTCATCATCATCATCATCATGTGCTTGGTCTTGTTTCATACGCCGCAAATTTGGGCTTCAGGCCCGAGTGGTTGACGAAATTTGAACAAGTCTCCTAATACTGTACTGTGTACGTACATCCAGGTACGTCTGGGTGTTGAGGATAGAGTATAGGTTTACACTCGCGCCGGGCAAATCGGGGTCATGAAGTGTATACAGGTTGTGCGGTCCTGTAGAAGACAGAAAAAATTCCCGCACCCTGGGTCATGTCACACTTACATGATATGTTTTCATGCACCATACCGTTGCTACTCAGACCAGTAGCATGCAGATTTACGTACTTAGGGTACATGTTTCCACCAGCTTTCACATAGGGCTATTTCAGAAAATTACAGAATCTGTGCTTGTAGGGGGATGCAACCCCTAAATTTCATTTTTTCATCACCACTCACTCAACTTCAACTTCAACTTTGCTTCACTACACTACAGTAAACCTCACTCAACTTTGACTCGACCCTTCACCTCACTCACTAGGTGTATGTCCACCTCACTTCTGCTTCGACTTACTTCCGCTGCGACCCCACTACCAACACAACCTCACTTCAACTCACCTCACTTTGACTCAACCTCACTACCAACAAAACCTCACTTCATCATCATAATTCATTAATTGGCTGGTTTTCAGTATGTTTTCTTCTCATTTGAACTCTCCTCTCTCCTACGCTCACTTGTCTCAACTTTGACTACTTTGGACTGTAAAGGAACAGATAATGTTTCAAGCTTTATAAACAGAGACCTGGTACAAGCAGCTTTGTGAGCCTGCGAGCAAAGGGTTGAGGTCTAGACAGTGAGGGAGCTTGAGACAGACCTGTGATGACACAGGTGAGGAGTGATCAGAAGAGAAAACAGAAAGAAGACAAAGATTCTGATTCAATTTCAATGAGGGAAAGAGAATCAGAGGAGTTGACTAGAGACATGACTATAAGTCAATTCCACTGCCTCAACAGATCAACCAGAGAACATGCCTCCTTCACACACTTGAGAAATAGTAAAACAAATGAAAATAGTGAAACAAAAAGAAAAGACTAAAACACAAGACAAACAGAGAACAAACAGGTTTCAGACTCAGACATGAAGAGTTTGTTTTATTTTAGTGGTCTGTGTCACAATGTACAAAGTCCTAGCACATGACACTGATACCATACTCCAGCAACTGATGCCACATCTCAACATGGACTACATTAGAGGACATTAGAAAGGGGATGAAGAAATCCAAACTGCTTTGGAATACCCCTGATATGGTGCATATAGCACTGATAAGCTCCTGCCCTACAAAACTCTCTCTGTGGTAAAGACTCTGACCTGTTTATGGGTACAGAAATGTATCCAAGAGAGATAGTGAAATAAGCAATGAGTGTGTATTTAAGTGACCTTAGAAATGATAAAAATCTGTGTGTATTTATGTTCAGAGCATTAATAACTGATAACCTATAGAGAGATAACATATGAAATAATAGGAAAAGAAAAATAAAAGAAAAAATAGAAAGAGGAAAAGATAAGAGAAATGAATAATAGTAGTGAAATGGTAAAACTTACAATCTCTTTCCCAAGATGGGGAAAGAGATCTCATTGTTGAGATTAGATGGCTACATATGTATATGACCAAGTTAACTGGTTGGGGCAAATTTGGTGGCACAATTCTTTCATTCAATATAAGATGAGTGTTCTTAGACTTGCATATTAGATGAGAATTGTAAGCTTCACTTCCCATATTTATAGACTATGTTAAGCCTTCTTATTTTGTTATTGATTGTGTTGATTGAATTTTGACAGGGGAGAGTGCATGAGAAAAAGAAACCATCAAGCAAGCCATTAATATGTTGGTGATGACACATGTTTCAAATTGAGGGGTGATGAGGTCAGAGGTGTATGTGATATATATAGTGAGAAAAAAACTAGTGGACCATGAAATAAAATTGTTTGACCAGTTTGAGTGTGAGTGAGAGTGATGGTGAATAAGGATGAAAATGGTCAATTGAAGTGGTCAGTTATGGTATCCAAATTTGAAACAAGTGAGAAGGGGAGAAGAGTGCAAAAGAAAGCATACCAAAGGAACTATTGACTGATCAATGGCATGTATGTTCACTTGAGGTGAGTTGCATTGAGGTGAGTCAAAGCAAGGTGAGGCAAAGCAGAAGTGAGGTGGACATATGTGTAGTATATGGAGTGAGGTAATGGTTTGAGTTAAAGTTGAGTGAGGTGTACTGTATGGGTGTAGTGAGGTATAAGTTGAAGTCAAGTGAGAATGGATGAAGAAGTGAAATTTGGGGTTGCAGTCCCCCTATGAGCATGTACTCCATACAACATGCACTTCAGCATGCATCTGTGTATATGTGTGTTGGTGGTATGTGTCAGCCAGGGCACATCATGGAGAAACCCATGATAATCCATAGTTAACAAGCTACATATACATATGTACATATGTACGTTGTGATAAAAGGTTATAAGCATGACCTATGCTTATAACCAGATGAGGAGCATGGAGGAGATTTTCAGTTCTTTTAATTCATTACTTGCATTTCAAATCTGTTTCTATTCAAAAATTTATTTTCTTCTTATCCCATGTCAAAGTCTATCTTGTAAGATGAGTACTTGACAGGGACCAAGACAGGATCATGTGACTAGAAGTCACCAAGCCAGTTTTGGTTGGTTCTGTGGCTGAGGACACCATGGGGCTACCATTCATCTAAAATGAGATAGACCCACTTGGGCATGTGGGAGTATCTCATCTGGCTTGGAGATGGAAAGGTGACATGAGAATGTCAAGGTCTTTGACAATGTATGGTTCAGTTTTCAGGGGTTCACATGTGTGGAATGCGTGATCAGTTGATGAATCTCAAAGGGGAAATTACAAATATCCCTTTCTAGTCAAGTGGTTCAGAACATTTGATTCTGTGTGTTGTAAATCTCTCATCTATGTTTTTTCACTGTGTTCAAATCCAGCCAGAGCAGCTATATAAGCCCTGGCTTTTCCCTTCTTGTTTCTGCATCAAATATTCAACCAATCAATTCATATTACATTATCATCTAAATTCAACTTGAACAAAATTCTCAACCAATTTACTCATTAGTGTAATAAGACTCAAATATTCTTGATCACTTTTTCTTTTTAGTTCACCTTCTAGTGTTGAGACACTGCAAAGTATCTTGCAGAAACACTAGAGGCTGACAGTATGATTGATACAGAGTGATGATTCTGTTCCACTACCACTTACACACAACCATGCTTATTCTGTTTTTCTGGGTTTCCCATCATCCCACCACCATCCCATCACACCCTTCACCTCCCCTCCTATGCAATCACTTGCTGACATCTGGTCTCAGATCCCTGTATGCTCCCTACTCTGTGCCCCTCACCCAATCCTCCAGGTAGAACTTGCACTCTGTGACCTTTGGATGCATTTTTGACAACCCCAGCCACCAATGTGAAAATGACTGTGATGACTGTTGATGATGCACCCTCTGGCCTTGAGTGCCTGCTTGAGTTGATCATGGTGAACAAAAACAGAGATGGATCCATGACAATTCCTGGACCCACCTTTACCACCCTTGTCCACATGATATGTGAAATGCAAAGTGAAAGCTGCCAGGTTGAGGCCATACTCAAGGCCCACAAGGTCTGCCTGGGTGAACTTGATGCACAGAAGAACCACCTGGATGAGCTTCACCAAAGACTCAATGCACTCACATCCAACCCATGACCTACTCACCCTCTCCTGGCCAATCCAGGCTCATGGGCCAAAGTGGCTGCCTCAAACCATATGGCTCAATCCAGCACCAAGGCCACAAATTCTGTGGTCAAACCTCCAACCATCAACCCCCCCCCCCCTGACCAAAAGCATTGAATGAGCTCAAACCTAGTTGAGTAATAGTTAGGGGGAATCAAATCTGACAAGGAACCCTTTGTGGACACAAGCCCAGCCAAGATCATAGATGATGTCAACTTCACTTTAATGAATATCAATGCAAGATTGCCAGACTCAGAAGTGACAATTCAGGTCAAAGGTGTGGCATGTTTGCCAGGAGGGCACATCAAGTTGTTTATGGCCTCAAGAGCAGAGGCCAAATGGATCCTGGCAAACAGGAATGCATGGTTGGAGATGGCTGACCCAGACTTTTTAACTTTGGTGGCTGTCCAGCTGGTCATCCTCCACTTGGTCCCAGTTCTTTCAAACATGGAAGCTGAGTCATGTGAGTGTCTAAAAACAGGGTCTGATATCTGTATGGGTGGGTGAGTTAGTGAGGTTCTGTTCTCAACTCTTGCCCTGAATAGTGTTCTGACCTAGAGAAATGGCAAAATGAAAGGAAAAAAAGATAAGGTTTGAAAAAGAGTTAGACACAAGTGAAATGATATAAGGTTTATTAGGGATTTGGGATTTATCAGTACCTAAATATAGGTTGGGTACATGAGAAAATGAACAATAGTGAGTGAGATACACTTTTGATCTGTGAGGTTGAGAGAAAAACTTTGCACACAAACAAAACAATAGTTTGCATATGGAAAATACATTTGGTCAGACTTCTTGGATTGAGATAGAGAGAAAACAGTGAAAGTAGGGAAATGGGGGGTTACTCACAGTCTCTTTTTGCAGATGGGGAAAAGAGACTGGAGTTGATTTTTGGTGATGTGGAGATATCCCTTGATTTGGTTATAAGACTTATGTTAGTATACTGTTATCTGTGCCAATGGAACTGATACACTAACAAGTCATTCATTGAATCTCTCACTGAGCAGAATGCCCTAGTCAAGGATTGTGATACTCTCTCTTTTCATTGGTTAGGAAATCCAGTTGAATTGAATAAGGAGCATGGGTCAATAGTCTTAAATGTCACAAATAAAGAGCTGGCATGTAAGCTTGAAAAGGGTGGATTGTTCTATAATTACAAGTATTTACATGGGGGTAAATACAATAAACCTAGTGTAACTCAATGTTTTAGGTGTCTAGAAGTTGGCCACATTGCTGCTCTATGCAAAGCAATGAAACCTACCTGTGTCAGATGTGGCAAAGACCATCACTGCCAACATATTTTCATCGCATGGAAGCTTGCTATGTAACATAGCATGTCTTCATGCGATACTATGGACCATTTTTCAAGGTCCCTACCTTGGAAAATAGACCTATTGCATCGCATCTTGGCCTGCTATGTGACATAGCATGCCTCTATGCGATGCAATTTTCTTGGCAGTGCATGGTCTGAAAAACTGTGCAGTGACATGCAAGACTCCATTCTGTGTGAGATGTGTCAAGAGGGATAAGAATCAAAATCATGACTCTGACATCAACACTGACAATCCAAGTTATGCCCACTCAGCCTATAGTGCACAATGCCCCCTCAAGTCTACTACCAAGTCAGCCATGTCAAAGACAGTGCCATGCTCCATGACAGACACTCACATCATCCCTGAATCATGCTAAATACATCTAGAGTTCAGTTTATATGTCAAGACTCTTTCCCCCTTGTTTTCCCATCCACAAAAAAGTCTGAATCCCTCAGCACCCTCCTTCTTCCCAACCTTGGTACCTACTCCTAGACCCCCCCCCCCCCTGGATTACTTTTCATGCTGTGAAATTCCTTCAGATTCAGTAAGCACTGTTAACCTCAAGATATTGCAACTGAATTGCTATAACAAATTTTCAGTGATGCAGGAATTACTTAACATTGACACTTTTCATGTATTATGTTTACAGGAACCATAGGGGAACTCATCCACCTCATGGATACCACCACATGCACTGCCAAGATATTTGTATCGGATGGGCCTATCCAATGTTCTATCACCCCAAGATATGTGATGCAGTGTCAGTAGGATTAGGTGCGATGGAATTACTATCGGTATCTAATGCTCTGACACCATATTGCAGTGTAATTCCATCGCCCCTAATCCTACTGACACTGCATTGCATATCTCAGGGTGATAGAACATCGGATAGGCCCATCCGATACAAATATCTTGGCAGTGCATGAGATATCTCCTTTCATTCTCTTGACAGGCTCAAATGGATCAAGGTTTCATTTGACTGTACATGTGAGAATGAACTGATGAAAGAAAGATTGAGAGAAATGAAATCAAAAAGAGAAACATATCTTGAACAGTCCACAAAAGCAAGTTCTCAGTTTAAGCATGGATATGCTACAGTATGAGTACCAGTTGTTGCACTACTGTCAGCCCTGAGCACCAAAGTGCCATGTACTGACAAGAACAATTACAACTCATACTCAGTTTCAAGAGTATAAACACTGGATTCTATGTGTAATATTACATATAGCTACATATTACAACTAAGACAGAAGAGCTGTAATTAGTTCTGTAACATATGTGCAAATATGTTACTGTAAATATTACATATGTTAACCATATGTAAACTACATATTATTATTATGGTAATAAAAACTATGTGTAAAAAAACCTATAGTCACCTAGTACAGGGAACACATAAGAGGCATAAGTCATACTGTAAAATGTGTGTAAATATGTTACATGGACACATACACTTAAAATGGATAAGTATTAAGTGTAATATTATTGCAGATTTGGACTCTACGGTTTCAATAACCTAGAGTCTTATTTTAGAGTTACATGATAACTCTATTATTTAAATAAGCTCCAATACAAACAACATAACTTGAAGAAATGTACTGTAAAACTTCAATACAGACTAGCTAGTGTAGTTTTAGAGCTACATTTAAAATAATGACAGTTCCATTAATTAAACATATGTTTCACTCTGAGGAAATGTCATCAAATGTACTGTAGCTGTACTAGTGACATGTGTAATATAGTACTGTTGATTGTATACAGATCCTTGAGTAATATAAAAGATTACACATAGTTGATGTATTGACAGATCAACTATTGGGTATGTAATTCAACCTCAATGGTGACAGGAATATTGATGTGAACCTGTCACACCTTGTACAGTAGTACAAATAAAGAACTACACATAGTACATATGAAATAACATATGAAATACCTTAAATACAATATTTCACAAGGGAATTAATCTAGCTTGTCAACAACCAAGCTACAGGTGTTCATTCCATTCCTGACCTCAATTAATAAAATGTTTATTATTGGTACAAACAAGATAGATCAAAACTACTAGTTAAATAACTACTGTAATCATGGAATCAGGAAATCAAATGTACTCTACAATGGGAAAGTCCTTGATTTGAATTGGATACACAAAATTGTGAGTACCCTCTAGGCCTCAGATCATCTATAAAAGAGCACCCTTGTACTCATGGTATTTACAGATCATCACTTACCACTTCATTTAAGAATATAACATACCCCTCTTATATTCTAAGAATTATTAGTAGAGTTGTCTGTTTCCATTTCTAGAAGTCTAATTTCATGATCACCCTTTTTTCCTAGAGTTATTTGATTGATTTCTTGTTTTACTACATATACCAGATCTCTATCACATCCAATTCCTCTAAATTTTGACAAATCCTCCCTCTAGAAGTAAAATAAGAGTCAGTTGATTTGTCACCCCTTTTATACATAACTTTAGACATGTTTCTGGATCAAGTACTAACTACTTGGACACTCTATAACTTTATATACTCCTTTTGGGTTAATCAATCCCTGTTACACTACATTGGTGAACTAAAATCTCATGTAGAGTGATTGCCATGGCCAATAAGAGTCAGTGAAGAGAAATGCAAATAGTTTTGTTTTCTTATTAAGCCTGATATATTCAGATAAGGCTTTAGAAAGTTGATTGTGAACATATCCACATTTTACAACTAACATCCTTAGTAGCTATCTTGGATTTTGTGGTTATTTACCCATTTCTTATAGAGATAGGCTGACAACTACAGTAATTACATGCACTACTCATTATTATGAGTATTCATGTATTTACAGTTAAAATATTTACAGTAAATGTATACAGTACTGTATGTAACAAGTGCTTACAGTACTGATATCATGTATAATGATATCAGTACAGTATGTATATCCTATGTCCTTTGTCAGTCATGAGACAATCTGGTTTCCTCAGATTGTGCCATGGCTGACAGAAACCAGATAGGCACACACTTGGTGACCAGGAAGAACAAGTGTAATAAGTAATGTACACATGTAGGAACATAGTGTAACATAGGTATTACATATGTAATGAGTAGTGTAACATATGTAATGAGCAGCACTGCCAAGAAAATTGCATCACATAGAGGCATGCTATGTCACATAGCAGGCCAAGATGCGATGCAATAGGTCTATTTTCCAAGGTAGGGACCTTGAAAAATGGTCCATAGTATCGCATGAAGACATGCTATGTTACATAGCAAGCTTCCATGCGATGAAAATATGTTGGCAGTGCAGTGTCACAATTAAGCCACACCTCAGGCTCAGTTTCAAGAGTCATAAGCATAGTATACTTATGACAGGAGCCAATTAGCAGGCCCTGCCATTATTGTGTGCATAGGTGGTCATACAAATAATAATATCAATTATTACATATAAATTTACAATATTAAAGGGTATTGGTAGAGGTGGAATGCATGTAAGAGGGGTTTTAAAAGTGGAAAAGTGTTACATGATTGATAAAAGGTGGAACAAGGGGGTGTGAAGGTAAAAGGGACTTCTATGGTGGCATTATTCCTTTCCCAGAACATTAATAGAATGTTATACATGGTCACAAACATATTTGTTCCTCAATAAAGGTCTTGTACTACCATGAAAATTATTAAAAATCTATTATTTCAAGTTTACAGGTTTTTTATGTCAGTCAATATTGAAGTTAACCTAGTGTGACAAGAATAGAAAGTACATGAAATTATATTAAGAACAACTTTCATTAATGCATGAAAGAAGGTTTATAAGTAAAATAAAAAGAAAGCCTTATACAATAAGAAAAATAGCATTAAAATACTCAAAATTATTGGTGTATAAGACTTATTCAGTCAATTTTAAATTCTATAAAGACTACAGTAGCTCAAGATATTCATAGAAGCTTGCTCTACAACTTCCATTATTACACCTACCAGCTGGGCTGGTCACAGTAAAAGCTACAGTACAGCACTGCCAAGATATTTGTATCGGATGGGCCTATCCGATGTTCTATCACCCCGAGATATGCGATGCAGTGTCAGTAGGATTAGGTGCGATGGAATTACACTGCAATATGGTGTCAGAGCATTAGATACCGATAGTAATTCCATCGCACCTAATCCTACTGACACTGCATTGCATATCTTGGGGTGATAGAACATCAGATAGGCCCATCCGATACAAATATCTTGGCAGTGCAGTAGAGGTAGTCTAATAAGGTTAAAATGTCAAAGTAGGTGTATTTTTGTAGAGGGTATGGAATAAATGCTGAGGTAGTGGTGTTCTGGGTTCAGAAAGAATAGAAGTATTAGTTTAGAGAGAGGCAAGGTGCGCATGTTGGGTTATGATGTCATTTGAGGGTTTTTGGAGTATTTTTGTGTGGTTTATCTGGGGTAAATACAAAGTGTGAGGTCCTAGCTTCAGTTGGCTGGACTCTCACTTGAAAGTGCAAGGATGGTTGGTTGGTTGAGTCTGAGACTCAGTGCAATCAAGGGTTTCTTCCCCAAATCCTCCTAGGGCTGCAAAGGCTAGGAGACAGATGGGCACTGTGAATCCACTGGTGAGCAGGAGAACCAGCCTGTCTGAAACACAGTGAGGGTGCTGAATCCCTAGTCAGGGATTCACTCAGCTGGCACTCTGACACTGTTGGTCTTCTTCCTCAACTAGCTCCCTCTCAAGAACCCTAAAGACAAGAGGGAGGAGCTTCCTAGATGAGGTGCAGTGAAGACAAGGCACCACCAAGAAAATTGCATTGCATAGAGGCATGCTATGTTACATAGCAAGTTTCCATGTGATGAAAATATGTTGGCAGTGAGGTAGTGTGGACCTTGAAAGACTAAGAAAGAATCAAAAAAAGAGACAAAGAGCACAAGCTATTTCTATTTGATAGAATTAATCACCACACCCAGATTAGGGTGAATGATTCTATGACTATCTGAGAAGAAGAAAGCTCAGGGATCACTTTAATAGTGTCTCAAGCTGTAGAGTTATAAATTCTTAATTAGTTGGTTTTTAGCAATGTCCTCCTGGAGGGAAGACTCTGGGACCTCCTTTTATACCCTCAGTCTTCAATCTTCCTTCACTATAGGCATTTCCCCTGTCAAAGGGCTAACCTAGCCCTTGCTGGTTTGTCTTGTAATAAATAATAGCTCTTATTTATTACCAGTTACTCAATTTACATTTACACTTCTTCCTCTGGTGGATGATACTTGTGTAATGCCATCAGATGGCTTTATGTATGTATCTACAGCTCTTGAAACTGAGCTTGAGGTGTGGTTCAATTGTTACATTATTCATTACCTTCATAATACATATGTTACACTACTCATTATATGTGTACATCATTTATTACACATGTAATACATGTGTTACACTATGTATTACACCTATTCCTCCTAGTAACTATGTATGTACATGACTTCTTTCAGCCTATGGGACTGTCATGCAGTCCTCAGGGCTGACAAAAAGAATTACATGATTGCATTTAGTTATCATTAGGTGAACTATGCAAAGGAGCTACATTGAAGCAATGAGATGTTAATAAAAGTTGTAGATCAGAAGGAGAAGAATCAGGAAATAGGGGTCTCAACATTGGTGCATAAATTCTAAAGGAGTCACATTATTTTGAAGCCAAGGTGCCATTTTTACAAAATTTAGGTGGATGGTTTTAGTGTGTTTTTGTAGCTTGTGAGTGTGTTTGTTGTATGTGCTGAATGAGGAATAGGTGGATTTTCTTTTAATTTGAAGATGTGCTGTGGAGTTAATTACTTATAAAGAGGGATGGACACTGGTTTTTTTTTATTTTTCTTGGTTCTCAGGCTTGTGGTTAAGCCTAGTTGTGTGCTCTTTGGTTGTAGGAGGCACTGCCAGCAAAAATTACTTGGACAAGGCTGTCCAAGGTGTTCTCAGATAGTAAAGTCTGAGTTGATCTCGGACCGTGGTTGACTGAGATTTTCTCATCTTGGTGTGCTCGGACTACCGCTGACCTAGATGAGAAAATCTCGGTCAACCACAGTCTGAGATCAACTTGGACTTCACTGTCCGAGAACACCTCAGACAGCCTTCACTGCCAGCAAAAATTACTTGGACAAGGCTGTCTGAGGTGTTCTCGGACAGTGAAGTCCGAGTTGATCTCAGACTGTGGTTGACCGAGATTTTCTCATCTAGGTCAGCGGTAGTCCGAGCACACCAAGATGAGAAAATCTCAGTCAACCACAGTCTGAGATCAACTCGGACTTCACTGTCCAAGAACACCTCAGACAGCCTTGTCCGAGTAATTTTTGCTGGCAGTGCTTGTCTGAGTAATTTTTGCTGGCAGTGAGGATTGTGTATAAGAAGAAAGGGATGTCAAGATTTTTCTGCATCTAAGTCCTTGATTATTGTTAGTGAACCCCTTAATGTTAAAGACTTATTAAGTATTCATAACTAGATCCCTCCTCAGTGTTTTAGAAATTTTAGTGTTTCATGGAAATTAAATAACAGTGTTATTGTTTGTGTTGTGTGAACTTATAAGTGTCTGTTGACCTTATTCTTTGTGATTTTTGGTATCACAAGTAGAATCTTTGAGTGGGTTAGATCCCCAGTTCTTGAAGGCTCTTGTAGAGTTAGTTGTGTTCATTTTTTTTGTGGTTGTCAATCACCACTTTATCTCTTAGCCAGGGTAAGGCCTGTATAACATCTGTTGAAGCATAATTTTGCCCCTTAGAGCAGCATTCCCCTTTTTCTTTGTTGTTGAATCAAAGTTTCTGCTCAAGCTCTGCCAACCAATTTGGGAGTTCCACACTGTTAGAGTAACAAAACCACAGACTGGCCCATATGGCCATATAATAGGATGAGCTGGAACCACAAGTTGTCCCATATCCCAAGAGTGAGGGGGAGTGAGCCTCAAAGGTATATAAACTCTTCACTCCTGCCCAGGAGTTTTCCTCATTCCTCACCTCTTCCCACACACACCAAGATAGAACCACTAGCACAAACATGGAGGATAACTTATATAAACAAGCATCTCCTCAATAGTGCAAGGTTCAACAGGTGTAAGTAAAAGAAAGGTCAAATCACTACTTGATAAGGTTAGGCTGACATTCACATCCAGGATCCCTTGACTGTGAAGACTCAACAAGAGCTAGAGACAAAGAACACCAATACAGGAAGGACCAAGAGCTGTCACCTTCAGCTGAGCCTGTATTTCTCAGAGTTTGGCTCTTGCAGATGACTGATTTGCCCAGTCATAAGACAAGGCACTCTGACAAGGGAGGACACCCTTGTAAATCAACTGGAGTCTTGATAAATCCTTTCATTAGAGGTCAACTAGCTGTAGTCTGTACTTGGTGGTAAAAGTACAGACTTGCCTGTTGTTCACTTTGAGCCTGAAGCCCAATCCAGCTTCAGACCCTGTGAGAGTCCTGCTTCTGTCAGGCAAGACTCCTCACTAAAAATGACAAGGTGACTATAGGCACAGAGGCCAAGAGGGGGAAAGGGTTCTTAGTGAGCCCCTTGCTTCTATCTAGCAAGATGCCTCACTAATATGGACAATGATGATTAAGGGCACAAAGGCCAAGAAGAGAAAGTGGGTTCCTTTACTATCCCAAATGCCCAGGACTACTCCCTGCAAGCCAGATGGGCACTGGACTTATCTAGAACTAAACTAGATATCTGGCAAGTCCAGTGATGACCAGTGCAAATCCTTACCTTGCACTATCTAGTGGTTAGACCAGTGCAAATCCTTGACTTGCACTATCTAGTGGTCAAACAAGCCTCAGTTTTTATCCTCTACTTATTATCTCAACTCTTGAGAACCCTTCAGCAAG
>MU167245.1:252017-270460 GCA_015951145.1 Cronartium quercuum f. sp. fusiforme G11 | reverse complement strand
TCTAAATGTATCTTTTTGCCATTTATGCGCACAACAACATACAACCTTCTGTCAGTTAGGTGTCCAATAGCCTTGGTTGAACATTGTCATCTTGCAAATTTCCACTTGATCAGTTCTCTGTTGTCTGATGGAAATTATGAGCAAGAGCAGTGATGGATAGAGAAGTGTTTGTCTTGATGTTAGATGGGATAACAGTCTATTGTATCAGACCACCAAATTACATAGGGCCTTGTCAGATTTTGGAAAGTTGACCATCTCAGCAGCCAAGCCATCATGACTCTACCTGACCACAGCCAGAAGCATGCTTGCTTCATGAAAATTGTAACCAAAGAGTAGACATTGACTTCTATGTTGGGGAGGACATCAATTTTCACAGCTGCTCACAGCCACCCACAGCCATAATCAACCAGCCTGGTGATCTCTCAAGCGCCAAATATTCAAGCCGGAACAATAATAGGGAAGGAGAACATGCTGCTGGCTGCTTTGCACTCCCCAGCTGCTGGATTCAGGATCGATCCAGGACTCACTTGTCAAGATCCAATTGATGAGTTGTGAACTGATAAGTAGAGCTAGAGAACATGAAAGCAGAGGAATAACATTAATCATATAATCAACAAATTACGAAATGGGAAGAAGAGTTGTAATATGAAAAGAAAAAGGATAAGATTCAGTTGGAGATAAGCCAAATTGAAATTGAAAAAAAAAAAGCATCTATTGATGATGAAACTACTTACGGTATGAAGATTTTGGAATAGGGCTTGAGGATGTTGTGTTGAGGAATTTATGTGGGAGATGTAAAAGACAATGAGGTGTGATGACAAGTGGAATGAGAGTAGGTGGGGGCAGGAGGGTGTCAACTGACCCCTCAGGGGTGTTTTAGTGCAAGACCCCTGACCCCGCGGGTATGTCACCAGACCCGCCCTGAGGCGTCGCCGCGACCCCGCAGTTGCGGCGTCAGCTCTTTGCATGTAGTTCACACTATGACAGCCGCACATAACACACCTTAAATACCCGCCACCATCTTTTGGACTATAATAGATACATCCTGTATTTGACGTTGGGGGCTGGTGCTGGCTGGGGGTCCCCAACCGAAATTCTAATTGCGTATCACCTGCCTACAGTGATACGTGCAGTTGACGTATGTACATAATTTTCAGTTCTGTTTTACGTCCATTCACCCAAAAAGGCCCCCGTGGTGTATGCACCGCCAGCAAAAATTACTCGGACAAGGCTGTCCGAGGTGTTCTCGGACAGCCTTGTCCGAGTAATTTTTGCTGGCGGTGATGCATCTGTGTATATGTGTGTTGGTGGTATGATTGATACAGAGCGTTCACAGGATGAGATGTCCTGTATTCTGACAGGTGCACCAGGTCCTGACATGCATTCAGGACCGCGCAACCTGTATACACTACATGACCCCGATTTGCCCGGCGTGACATTACATCCTCCTTTCACACTACTGGTCATTCCAGTCAAGTGGGCTGAGAAGGGCAGATAAGACAATGGATTTGGGGGCACAGGCACATGTACAATGGTGAAAGACACCTTTTTTGTCTTTCGACTGAGGGATTGAGAAGGAGAGAGAGAGAGAGAAATGGGGAGGAAGGGCTGCAGGTGCACTGGAATCTGCCGTACTCAGGCCAGTGGTCCGACATTAGTTAAAATTCCCTCCTCGAGGCCTCGGAGGCTTCCGAGCGAGGTGGGACTTCGTTAGGTTAAGGACGAGGAGGACTGACGGGGTGACGACCGAACCGATGGAAGGAGAGCTTCGGGTGCGACCGGTCGAGGTGCCTTTCGATGGACTTCGAAGGTGAGAGTGGAGGATGAAGGGATGACCCGGCGCCAAAATTGCCTGCAGAAGGTGTGGGATGGCCCTGCTCACGGACCATCTGCCAACAAATTTCGAGGAGCTGATGACATTATGTATTTTTGCAATCTACAGCATTTCCACATTGACAAAGACGACCCCATTCTTTGCCTGGCAGGGCTTTCACTCCCGCGCCAATAGCTTCACGGCCCTATCCAAAGTTCCACAGGCAGACGAATTTATAGCTTTGCTGGAAGAAACATAGCTCCAACTACGTAACAGAACCACTACGCCACGCAATATCTACACAAACTCACTTCCACAATAAACATACACGACCGGCATCCTCATTCATTCCAGGGGATCTGGTATGGTTGAACCGGAAAAATATACCCTCCATTAGACCTTTCAAAAAATTGGAGTATTGAAGAATAGGTCCTCTTCGCATAGTTGAAATGAGAGGACGAAATGCAGCCCGCCTTGAACTAGGAAAATCATACTCCTGTCTTCACCCAGTACTTAATGCTTCTTTTCTGACCCCTTACTATGATCGGATACAGGCAGGAAAAGAACCCTTTAAGGCACCTCCCCCCCATCGGGACGACCTTTCTGATACGAGATTGGCGCCATGTTTCGGGGATTCTCGACTATCGAACACGAGGACGCCAAACGGCCGAATACATCCAAAGATGGGACAACGGCACTCCAGCGGACGATGCGTGGATATCATGAAACGACATTTCGCTAGCATTAGATCCATATCTCCCGTCTTTCCATAAAACATACTTACCTAACGTTCCCGATCCTAGACCTCTTAAAACAACGCAGGTATGACACAGGACGACAAGCCGCGTTCCAATCACAGGTATAAAGGACGGACATTTTGTAATGAATTTCATATTTGTAATATACATGCTCGTTGTAAAATACAGATAGAGCACACCACACTACATTGCCCAGGCAAAGCCACATTTGTAATAAACCTGCATACATTTTAACTGTTAAGAACAAAGAAGTTGTACTTACATACTATACATAAATACTTCTCTTGCCCTCAACTCAAGTCACGCTCCTCATCATGTATTGCCATAATCTAACCTGTGCCACTCTCGTGAGACTCAACTCCGGACTTAGACCATTACAACGGTGCTCAAGACACCAATATTCTGGAAGGCGTGGGACTCGAAGAAAGCCTACACAGCCACAGTCTACCACGATACAGGACATACAGGACTGTACACAGTGTGGCGCTACGTGGATCATCAAGCCGCCGGGGCTATTCCATTTCCCGTTTTTTTCCTTGCCCTTCTCCTACAGTGCTATGGACTTTTGAAGTAACTAGTCCTTAAAAAAGTGATAAGTTGGAAGTGAGTTGGGGGGCTGGAAAACTTTTTTTCCCTCCATTAAATTGAAGAATCTACCAAGCCAGAATATTATCATACGGGGTACGTCGCTCGTTCCTTGGCAAGAACTCGTCCTCCACAAATGACGAGGTACGTACGATCGACTTCTGTCAAGTTAGCTTCCACAAGCCTTTTTGCCCACTTTAGATTGCCGCACGGTAAGCCTTATCTTCTTTTTTTTTCAAATGCACCCTATTCGGGGTCACCGCAGCCTTCCAAGCTGCCCATTAAAACTTGGTCCCGGTCTACTCCTGGATTCTACCCGGTGGCCCTGGGTCCGGTTCCATTCCCTACCTGTTACCTCGTCTTATGTGAGGGCGCCCCTCCCTCCCAATCCAAGCTTCGAGGACGCGCCCCGGGGTGGGCATTACCCAGGTCACGCCAACTGCACTGCGTCCACCACCTGACTCGTGTGGATATATATGTATATGGGACTCAGCCTCATGAAATTGGAACTACTCGAGCCATGCCGTGGCTTCGAGAGCTTCGCAGAGATGGTCAAAGGAAGATGTCAGAATGAAAACATTCAGCGCCTTTGATTTCAAGGCTCTTGAACTATTTATGGTGTGCTGTACCTCAATCAATGGGTGTAGGGACGCCCCACCACCCTTCGCGTTTGAAGTGCCACTCGTTGCGCACGCCACACGAGCACGCGGTTTCAAATGAGTCACATGAAATGGCGCTTTGAAAGAAAACTAGTCGAGTCACGATCATGTATCATGTACAGTATGTAGTGTACTTATCCTCTTGTCTTTCAAGCTATTTAACAACGTCGAATTTTCCATCCCAACCCACTTCCTCCCATCCCAAACACATTTGAGTTTGTTTTTAAAAACCCATTGTCACTCTCTAGACAAAGTTCTTTAACAAGCAGACAATAATCCTAACAGTTACCTTTCTTTCATTATCCATTTTACAATCATAAAATTCATTAAAGATGCAGTTTGCCATCACCCTCCTTTTCGCAGTCCTGCTTACCTTTACCGCGGACCATGTTTTGGCTAGTAAGTAACTGAACGAGCTCTCGCATTTCCATCCGATAACACCGCCTCATGTCCCCTTTACTCTCCGTCCACCTCCAGCTCCGACAAGACCCATGGGAATGGCAGCCAGGTCTTTTACAAGCTCAAAGATCTTATCCACTACCACGCTGAACGGTAAAATCAAGGTAACCACTGTACAAGCCAGCAGCCTACTTATGAAGCGGTCTCATTCGTTCAAGAATGAATCGGGTGTAAATGTGATGGACATCACGCCTGCCGTACCCCAGGAACAATTCTGCTTTCCTGGTCGGTCTCTTTTCTGCTTTCCCATCGCGCCTTCTATTGCTAATGGTTTTGTGCTATTGCAGGTATCGAACTCGCTCCTGATCCTCAAGATTGCCAGGTCATTATAGATGCCCAATTGTATGCCTCGACTGGAAGCCTTGTAGCCAACGCTGGTAAGTGTCGATGTGGTGTTCCTTCCAGGCATATACAGTTTACTTGGCTAAAACAACTGTCCTCGCAGATACTGTCGTCTACGTCAGCTACCAAACCTGTGCAATCGTCATGTGAGTGTTCTGTTTTAACTAACCAGTATCCTTGGGTCTTGATTATCTTCACCTTCTTGCATCAACAGGCAAAACATTGGCCGTTCCAACCCGCAGCTCCAAGTAAGGTGGAATTGCCTATTTTTTTGTTCAATCACCATGCTAAAGTCGTTTGCATTCTGTTTAGTTAAACTGGGCAATGCTTGGTAATATTACTAGAGACCTTTTCAATCAATGTCTGACTACCGACGTGGAGCACAATGTGGGTGCAGCTCGCATGTATCAAAGTTACTTGAACGTCACACTCGACCAAGTGAGTGCCTTCCGCTTCGCCGTTTCTTGCCCGACATTCATCCCAGGTTCCCGCTGATTCCTGTTCTATCCACTAGGTTTATGTCACACTTCAAGGGTTCGAACATCAGCAGGCTACCCACCCCTAGAACCCTCAATATTAGCTTGTAGTTTTCCTTATGCGGTTTCTTTCTTCACTTGTCCGTGATTTGTCAATTCTGAGCTCTTCACTGGTGGTTTTTTGCTGCTCTTATCCGAATGTTTTCTTTTATTTATGGTGGGTTATGTTGGGCTGACGTGATGCCTAATTATAACCCTACAAGGATAAAGAGGCTGGTTTATTATTGAATTTGAGCATCGGTTTGAAAAGACTATGAGCATCAGTTATCCTATAGACTCTTGTTCGACGCTTTACATTCTCCTCCCAAACAGCTTTCTCAGCCAAAAGCCTTGGCAGCAATCGCTAAAGCTTGCCCGGTTTCCACATCCTCCCCATGCCTATCCCGTGTTAATAACATGCACTCTAATAGGAATCCCTATTCCACTGAAGTCCCGTTTAAGTTCCTTGCTGATCGGAACCGTACAAGGTCTCCAGTCTGGCATTCTTCTGAGCTACCCCGAGTGGCACCTTCCGATCCTTCCGTGATACTTATGGGTTTCATTTTGATGATAAGCCTGTTACAACTTTCCGTGCCGTATCTTTCTCTATAGCCCTATTAGATACAGTAGTTTCGAAAATGTTGTTACTGGCTCTTCACTGATGTTCCGTGCGTGTCAGCCAATCTCAGTGAAGAGCCGGTGACAACATTTTTCGAAACTACAGTAACTGCCGATGTAGTCTGTCGTTCTAGAGGTAAGGTGTCCGAATTGGACACTTCGCCGCCACTTGCTGCATCCCAGAGTCCCCAATGAACTCGTTAGAAGCTCTCCCTCTAACTCCGGGTATTTGGATGGTTTTTCTTTTTCTTTTTTTGACTTATTGTTTATTGTATTGGTTGAGCTGCAAAGCTAGCTGACACATCATGTTAACCCACCAGTAGAAGCCTGTGGCTGTTCAGGCAAAAGTGTGGGGCTGTCTCTGATGGCTCTTAAACTCTTATGGTTCTTACATGTGGGTGGTGTTGCTGTACACTTGGGATTAGTCAAAAGGTGATTGAGTGGGATAGGGGTAGAATTTTGTCAGTGATTTTTGCTCACACCTGGTGGATTTTAAGCCTCCAGGTGCTGTTCCAGAATTGGGTAATCGGGGGATAGGCCATGGGGTTTTGTAGGATTGAGTTGTTAGGGCATATTTGGAGCTTTTGGAGTTGATTGAGTAGTTCTTGATGTAGTTTTGTGAAAGTACTGCAGATGAATCAAAACTTGTTTGATTGTTTTGACTCCTTCTTGGCAGTTGCATGATGGTTCACTAAGCTGTTTGAGTCTATGTGGATATTAGTTGAGGTGGATGTGGTTGGAGTGGAGTTGGGTGAGGGCTGCTATTTTATGCTTCTTGAGTTTTGATATATGTTCTAAATGAAGTTTAGGAGTTGGGTTTTGTCCTCTATGTTTTTTCTCTGCCTTTGAGAATATCATGGTTTGTTCTGTGATCCTTTCTTTGATTGGGGTGGGAAAAGATATCTGGATTTGGACTGTCCTTCTCCCTGAGACTGCATTACAAATGGTGGCAGGGGATCTGGATTGATCCATACCTATTCCTACAGTTGAAGAAAACTTTTAGAGTTCTTGAGAGTATGGTACAGCTATATTTCCTCCAGTTGATGATTGGTTTTGAAGTCTTTCACAAACTTACAAGCAAAGAAGTTCTATAACTACATATACAAGCCCAAGAGACAAACTTCTGATGAGGCAGCAGAAGATAGAGAGAGAAAAGTATGATAAAAAAATCCTCATCACTGAGTTTTTCAGGTGTCAAGATTTTGGGTTGGAAAAGTGGGTGTCACCTCATTTATTAAAGTGGGCATCATAGTGAAGTGACGCCTGCTTCAACCCTCGATGGCCATTCAGTATCAGAGAGAAGCTCAGATCCCCGAACCTCTAAACTTAACTAGGTCTATGGGGGGACTTGGTTTAGGCTGCGCTTGCTTGTTTCTAGGGGAGAGGGACTTAGTTAAGCTTACGGATTACTCGACCAGAACCGACGTAACAGCAACTCATTCGTTCATCAGCTAGTCCTTGGTCGTCATCCAACAACCATGACCAACAAGCGGCCTTTGATTGCCGACCATTCGTCCCCTGCCTTCTCTCCTGCGTTCTCGCCTCCACCCACGCCTGCCTCAGCCACCTATTCACCGAAGACATCCACCCACCTTGCCCTGGGTCGTAGAAAAAGCAAGGCGTCGGCCAAGCGGCGCAAGAGCGCTAACTTGAAGACTCGCGATGGAGACGGAGGATCCAGAGAGAATGAGCTAGCCGGCACTTCCACCTTGGCTGAAGCCGGTGATGAGGATGATGAAGCTGAGCAAGAAGACGAGGAGGGTGGTCGAAATGATGACGATTATACGATCCGGAAGCGTGAAGACCTGGCGAACAAAGATAAATTGAGGTTCGAGAGTTTAAATTGGGTCCCACCTTCATTTTTTTCAATCATTATCAACATCTTTCTGACTCTTCCTACATTTCTGTTGAGTAGAGAATTGCTCAATCGCTTCGATCCTCAACAGATGGACCGCTACACCGAATACCGTACTTCGGGGCTAGCGAAGACGAACGTGCGCAAGGTGCGCCGACGACTGATCGAATTTTGAACAGTTATCAGAGATCACTAATTTTTATCTCGTTCCAAAACAGTTAGCTAATAGTGTACTTCAGCAGTCAGTATCCGAACGCGTTACAATCGTGATCAGGGGGTTGGCTAAGGTGTTTGTGGGTGAAATGGTAGAGCAAGGTCAGTCTGAGTCTCTTCTTGTACCCCCGCAAACTGCTCACAATCCTTATCCCGTCGACAATTAGCCCTGGAGGTTCAACGTAGACGTGGTGGATCAGGCCCAATCACTCCTTTTGATCTCAGGGAAGCCTATCGGGCCCATCTGGCCGAGCGGGATCGCGGTGGAAGTGATCGACGCAAGATGTTTTGTCGTTGAATTCAATCGGTGCTGGAGTTGTGGAGCTTTCGACTTAACTTGCAGCCTATAGTGATCGTGATCCTACTTCAATGATGCTTTCCGACAACTTCACTCGTCGCATGAAAAGTTGTGGTGGTCGGATTATCAGCCTGCCTACTCGTACTTGTAACAGTATAATTTTCATCAAATATCCAAGATTGGCGCTATCGATTATAACCGATGTCTACCTTCACATGATTGATTTTAGCCCCCTGTACAAGTAAGCTCAGTGGGACGCAGTGTCAGCTGGAATCATGCCTAGGCTTGACCTACCTTTACTAGGCAATATTGACACTAGACAGGCTTTTAAAGACCTGAGACCAACCAACAATTGGCAAGCCATTGTCAAGTACCCCCTTGTACATTGTAGCGCGCCCTTCGTGAGCAACAACAGGAGTGGTTTGGGGTAGTCTCAATCTTGGGCAAGCAGGGGGCTGGAGTCTTGATCCCTCTAGACCGGAAGCTCTACCTTTGCTTAGACCCGGCCAAAAAAAAAAATCTGGCCCACATTCTGATCACTACACGTCCCTAGGGACCTCTTTGTCCCTGTATCACAAACTTACTGGAATCATAATTCACTGGCCCTCAGTCTGTGTAGGGATCACTTCACTTCACAGTCAGGACAGCGCCCCGCATGCCTTGAGATTGGGCATTAGAACAAAGATGACTCTATATCAAGGGGTCCATTCAAGCATGGGACCCGTTGAACATTTCTAGACCCAGTTAACCAATCAGGTTTTAACCTCAAATTAAACTATTCAATGACAAAGACTTTTAAATTATGATGATGTGACCGAGATCAAAGCCAGCTAACGTGTTGATCGAACTGTGCTAAGTCTGAACGATATCGAAAGACTTCGATGCCTTTACCCATACCAATATCATCCAGCTTTTCGCAAAGATCTTGGCGCGCGGGATTGTTGATGAGCACATTGATTAGTCCGTGATGCTTGAAGTACTTTTAAACACAGCACAAAACACACAACCAAATGAGTGCATATTCTGTGCTTGACCCTGGTTAATAGAATGTCTGCCTTCAAGCAAATTTTCACGCTTCATGAGGTCTAGCGCAAGAAGAAGACATAGATTTTTTATTTTTTTTTATTTTTCCTTCGACTCGCGTTCATTCTGTGATTTGACTTCCTGCGCCTCGGATTGTTCTTGAAGAAGGTAAACCATCGTCACCTCTTCCCTCTCACAAGCCATCATGGGGACCGCCGAGTGACCTATCCCCGAGTCGGCACCGGTGATCAAGAATTGCTTGTTTAATAGCTTGCCTTGGAAGAAGAAAAGGTATATCCAAAGTGGAAAGGGAATTGTCACAGGTATAGTACAGAAAGACCCGACTGACCACATCCCGTCTACTCGTGTAAGCTCGGCTCGCCGGTATGAGTCTTAAATTGCTCAAGTTTTGTAAACATCGCACACAGGCGCGTCGAGCTTCGAATCAAGATCGTTCCCCATTCCTTCTAAGCCTTAATTGAGTCGGCTGGGAAGGCGGTCTTATTTTCCTTTTTCGAGCCTCAGAGTCATGATGCTGGTACAAGAGAGTGCAGTATAAATCGTATCAAGTATCAATTTAGCGCTAGGCGCAACTGATCACTTTGGAGGTGGAGGTGGGAAAGGAACACAACAGGAAAAAAGAAAGAGAAAAAAGAAACCATTGATAAAAAGCTTTTGGGAGTGTTGCCCAGCCTGTTCTTTATATGCTCCTCAAATGACGTAGGTCAGAATAATGACGTCACTTAGTTGAAAATCTACCCTACAACAGCCTACCACTTACTGTACAAATAATCCTACACAGGATTGACTTGGCTGTACAACAGCTGGGCCAACACAAAAGGCATTATGCCCAAGTAGAAGGTCCCCCTATTCACTGGATTGATATCTTTGTCCAATGCAACCACTGCCAACAAAGACATCTAGGACACGCTTGTCCTAGATTTCCTCAAACAGGATTTGTCCTAGTTTTTCCTTGTCCAAACAAGGAATGTCCAGGACAACTCTGGTCCTAGGACTTCTAGAACAGCCATGTCCTAGTAGTTTCTGCTGGTAGTGAACTTTTCTACTGGTATCCTTTGATTTGGGCAGATAGACCTCTTCATGGAAAACTCCGTAACTTGAGATGGTGTGGGTTAGATTACAATGGGACTCACTAAGCACTTTGGACACATCATGCACAACTCTGCAGAAAGTGTAAGTGATTGGACCTACAAACAACCAACCTGCCTCAACAGATCCAAGAAACCCAATTTGCGCTAAAAAAAAAAAAAAGTACACCGAAACCTGCTACAGTGGTACAAGACTTCCGTTTGACCAATTGCCACAAATCTACCTTCTCACTGAACCAACTAAAACAGACACTGACCATCAAACCTGAAACTCCACAGCCACACACTTTTACATTGTTGTGCCCAAGTTGTCAAATTGGCCATATCAAGCACTGTGATCCTCCCTGATTGCATTGGCACTACCACTATTTTTCTTCAACTTGCTCTCCTGCATCAAGGACTTTCCCCCTGGCTTGAGAATGCTTGTTATCTTCGCAATGGTAGGTCAACCCTTCACTTCACTTGATTTTCTCCACTCAATTCTCTCAAGTCCACACTCTACCATAGTAGTTGTCAATGTGGGAGGTGGGTGGCAGGACAAGCACAAAGATTGGATGGTAGAGCCAGCTATAGGGGAGGGTAGACTGTTGAGAGTGGAGTTCAAAAATGGTGGATGTAGGATTGTGTTGAGGGGTAATGATATAGTATGGGAATGCTAGTAAAATTCAACATATAATGCAATCCTGACATTAATGATTAGAGTGTCACCATGGTAATTCCTTTTGTGATTAGAACAGTCAAAGTGGTCAATTTGACATTTCATAGGCCAGCTTGCCTGAGTGATCAAATCAGCCACATCATGGGCTTTGAGAATTTTGGGTTTGTAGGAGGGGAGGGGGGGGGGAAATGTGCACCTCACATGACTACATATACCTGTTACAATCAGGCGTACAGAATGGTTGATTACATTGCTTGGAGCAGTAATCAGCCATCTGTTTCTATCTGTCTTTATCTGGCAATTCTGCTACCAACTCAAGCTCAACTTTCACCCAGTTCTCACACCCTCTCACTCACCTCACTCACTCTACCATCTATTCTCAACTCAAACACACCCTCACTCTTACTTGTCATCCACCCAACAACCCTATAGATGGCTGATTACTGCTTCAGGCAGTGTAATCAACCACCCTGTACACCTGCTTGTAACAGGTATATGTAGTCATGTGAGGTGGAAATGTGGCTAAGGTAAGGCCTAATTAGGGACTCAAATCATGCTAATTGCGTACTAGAAGCCATGTTTTGCACCTTTGCAGAGTTATGTGTTGTAGTAATACCTGCGCGGCATTGCATAGGATCATACTGCATGTATTCATATGTCTCTCATGATGTAATATGCTCGTAGTGGTTTGTCCTTTTCTCAAGGTCTTGTGCGGATACAGATCAGAGTCTCTTTCTCTGGTCTTTCCCTCGACCCCAATCCCTGATACTTGAGCAGCAAGTACCTGCAGCGGACTCCACTGTATCAGATTGCGGTCTTGGTTTCGGAGAACCATCATTGCATTCTATATTATGGATGATGTGTCCAAAGCGATCAATGAGGCCTGTCATACAAAGGGAAGTCTTGTACCACTGTAGCGGGTTTTGGTGCGCTTTTTTTTTTTTTTGGAGCTAATTAGGTTCCTTAGACCTCTTTGGGCAGTTAAGTTGGCTGCAACTCCGATAACTTACATTTTCTGCAGCATTGTGCATGATGTGCCCAAAGTGATCAGTGAGGCCCATCGTGTTGTGACCGGAGGCTGGGTCCAGTGAGAGAAAGACACGACTGCGGCACAGTAGCCTACTTAAATCTGAGCAGGTGGGAATGGAAGGTTTGGCATCCTTCTATTGATCCTACCTTCCATCCCACCTTGTCTCCATGAGCTTATGCCGGCTCATTCGTATACGTTGTACATGGCTGATAAATACAAACATCTTTACATGCTTTACTGTAACATGTTACATTTAGAAGCAATAATGTAGCACACAACACTCATACTGTAGCATCGTTTGATGCTTAAACTGAGCAATAGGTTCGTGGATGTGGTGCTGAAGGATCTCTTGAATAAATTTGACACCTAATGTATTTGCTTGATTCTATTTCTATCTTATCTATCTTTTATTCTCATGATCCTTGATATCCCATCATAATTATCAATCCCACATAAGACTGAGACCATAAACCTATACTAAGGAGACCCTGGAACATTATCTAGTTCTGGGATGTGCACATGAGCTGGTCACTCACAGTGCTGCCACTCATCCGGTAACCAATCAGTCCGTCTGGTGGAATGGTGCTGAGAGGTCTGGAAAAGTGTCTGTGGGTATCCTAAGTAGTTTCTTTTATATAAGCAGTGAGGTACTTTACTTGTGATTTTCCCTTTTCTGATCCCGATCCCATCTCTGATTGAATCAATTTCTTGGAAGCTTGGCTGGTGATACTGTAGCTCGCTTCAACCTAAGGCTTTCATGTGATAGAAATCCTGGTCTAGCACGTGCTCTGCTGTGGTTGTTCCTTTCCTACAGTCTTGTATAAGGATTCTCTCTCAGGTTTGCTTGTTCCATCAGCATCTTTTTGATTCATTGATCATTACCATACATTTACTAGTTAAGCAAATAACATTTTCAAAAACCCATCTCGTTGGAGATTTTATTTATTTACCTTCAGCTTTGAACACTACCTTTCTTAAGCCTCTTTAGGTTGATCCAGGACAGTTGGCTAGTTTAATTACACCTGATGATCGTGTGTGTTAGTTTTTATTGACTTCATTTGTTTCTTTATATCACTCAGAAAGGTATATACACAAATATAAAGGCCTCCTGGGCTCTTTGAAATACCCTGTTTCTGGTAAATAAGCTCACACAACAAATAAGACTAATAATATTAAAACCCTAGAACCAATCCAAGCTTGTCAATTCTTGACCTATTCCTGAGCATGATGTTCGGATCACTCTCTAGTTGACTATTTCACGTACTTATCTTACAGAATGAACTGGATTACTACAAATCTTGAAATTCTTGCCGGGAGCCATTCCCAACTCTTTTGGTTCTTCATTGGGTTTTTCCAATTTTTTTCACTGAGTCTTCACAAGTAGATGTATTGTAGAGGTTGTCAGTGAGAAAAGATATTTATCTTCCCGTGTTTGGTTATTGCAAGTTGAAAATGTATTTAGTCTGATGGGAAATGTCGAGACACAAGTTCATTGCACCCGAGCATGCCATCAACTAAACATGCCTTGGTGTGATGTATAGGTTGATTGGGTGAGGTAAGAAATTCAAGGAACATTGTGCATTGCATTGCATCCTGTCATCGTTTGGTGAATAGAGGCTGGATAAGGAGAGCCTAAGATTTACAGATTAAGCTTACTTATCGAAAATCTATCGTACGATGGGCATACTGCAGTCAACGTTGTTATCCTCTCAAGAATCTTGAGAAGTTTCTAGAATTATTCCTCCCGGAGCCAACATTTACCGTACACTTGGGAATATGGTATCATCACAGCACCCTTGAAGGTCACATTCGAGCCTTTCATAACTTGACCTGACCGGATGACGGGGTTTTTATCACCAGATCCGTTGATCCGGTCACGAGTCGGAATATGAATTTGCCTTCCTAAAGTAGTTTGAGGTTCGAACAAACTTTTGTATCTCGGTAACGGTCCTGACTTATCCCCGTTCTTTGAATTTATTTCCATATAAAGCAAAGTCACATATTCCACTACAGAAAAAAAAAAAAAAAAAAAAAATTAAAAAAATTGAAAAAAATATCAGTCCAGCTGTTATCTGCACTGCCATTTGGATCATCATCGTTAGCGTTTCCTCGCTTGTCCCGCGAAGATTCTATGATCATCTCCTTCTATCACAGCAGAGTCCTCGGAGCCAGCTCAATAAAATGCCTTCACTCTCATACCACGAAAATGAATTTTCGGACGTACCTACTGCTGTATTCCCACCTCGAGATAAGAGATTGATGCAAACGCCGTTCATCCTTTCAAAACCAAGCTCAACTGAGAATTATTTCCCCAGCGATACCATGTTTTCATCGACTAGAAAAGACCAAATTTTATCACATCAGGAACCAAAGCCCGCTTTGTTAAACAAAGGACGTTCATATGACCTCTTTCGGTTACGAAAGAAACAGGCCACGTCAGATAAAAATACCGAAGATGTATGGCGTGTATATCAAAATTTTCTCGAAGACCTTTCTGTGTGAACGTGCTACTAAAGTCTTTTTTTTTTTTTTTTTTTTTTTTTTTTTTTTTGAGTTTACTTCAGAACTATGACCTCCAGGAGACAAAAGTGGAAACAAAACCAATAGAACCTTTACCTATCTCATCACGTCAACGGTATATGGCTCAGTTATTACGCTCGAGTCGGGACAACCGAAGCTCTGTTGCGGGCGTCTATCTGATTTTTGCCAGTCTGGGAAAGTTGATCTTTGGCCTTGGCGCTTCATTAGCTGTTAAAGGTCATTTTGAACACGATCGGTCTACGTTAATCGTTGGATGTGTCTGTATTGGAATCGGCTTTGTTTGTGTAGTGCTCGTGGCGCTCGGGTTTTCAGCTGCGCTCCATAAAATCGATCGGACCTTTGCGATCTTTTTAAAGTGCGTTTCCATTGGGGGTGCTATGATCATTGCCGGAGGCTATGCCTCCAATCGTCAGTACTTTTACCTCCATCTTGATCATGGTTACTTAAAAGCAAGACCTATCGGGTTTCTAAGCTCACAAGAATGAGTGTTCTTTTCTTTTTTTAAAACTGCCTTGTTTACACAGAGTACTTTGTCTCAACTAAGCAACCATTGCTTGATGTACGACTCAGTTTCTTACCACTCATGATTGGAAGCTCTATGCTTGTTTTCTCAATCACCAATTTCGCCGCCTATACCGAACTTGTGAGGGGGCGAATGTGTGGATGTGCGTGTGAGAAAAAGTTACATAAAGGCCACTTGAAATCACTTTTTTTCCAACTTTTTAACTTACTCACCATCTTTCATCTTTTCCCTCCTTTTCCCTCCTTTTTTTTTTCAAAAAAAAAAAAAAATACCAGTACCCCTTCGCCATAGAAACATCATTGCGCTTTGCTGTCTTGCGGTAGCGATTGGAATACTATTCGCTGGTTGGATTACAGGAGAACATGCGGAATGGCCCGCAGGGTTTAATTCTAGTTGCGTGATTTTCTCTCTCTCTCAAAAAAAAAAAAAATCATCGAATTTTTGGCGTAACAGCTATCTTTTTTGCAAGTTCCTTACATTATCTCCTCTTGTTGTTCCCATTCCATCTGTTGGTTTACCTAATGCAGCGGTATTGACACTCGCAACTACTACGCTATACGCCGGCGCGGCCATCTTTTGGTCACATCATGTGCACCGCGAAGCAGAGTGGGCTTCTTGTTGTATGATGTTGGAGGATCTAGCTCAAACAGCGTCACAAACAGAGAGAATGATCATGAAGGAATCTGTGTGATGATGTGTCGACCGGAAAAAAAAAAAAAAAAAAAAAAGGAAACGAGGAAACAGACCAGAGTATATACAGATTACAGACATCTATTTATGTAGATAGTAAGAGAGACAAGCAAAAATTATGGAATTTTAAAAAAATAATCTATACCACATTATTGGTATGAAAATGAAACCTGGAAAAAAAAATCTCTGAAAGATCTCCAAAAAAAAAAAAGGTTTTTTTTTTTTTACTAATATCCATCAGAGGATTATAGCCGTTTATCAGGTCTATCTAAATATCCTATCAAATCAGGACGCAGACTTCATACATTGAGTTTTTTATTTACAGAAAGATGATATATATTATGTAATTTTTTTTCAGGTTGCTGAGTTCCCTTTTACAGAATACAATTTTCTTTCTCCCTTTTTTTTTCTTGTGTAATTGGTATTAACCTCAATGAACAATTGTTTTCCTTTTTTTTTTTTTTTTCAAGTCAATTTCAATGAAAAACTTTTTGTGAAACTTTTTTGTTGTCCTTCTGAATCTACCCAATCTCTCTCTCTCTTTTGGCTACCAGTTTCTTAAAGCTACAAGATTTGGTGAAACATATTTTTTTTTTTTCCAGTTGTTTATACTTTATTCTTTTTGCATCCTAAAACCCATGATAAACGTTTATGAAAATTTGACAGTGAGAGTTTTTTTTTTCATGTAACTCTATGGCTTCCCAATCTAAGAGGCCAGGATGAGCATTGTGAAATGTATGAGCTGACATGAAAGATTAAATTTTGAACGAGTATAAAGGGAAATGAGTGACAGGAGATTCCTAAAGTCCGGGTAACCTTTAATTTTTTTTTTTTTTTTTCTTTAATTCTTTCTCAAGAATTTTGTAAAGTCTTTTTTTGAATGATTTCCCTCCAAATGTGCGAATAATTACGCCTTATATATATATATTTGTTGGTTGTTGGGACTTTGATACGGACTCCTTTCTATTACATCAGGGTAGCATACGATTCTCATAGGAAACCTTCAAAGCTAGAAGAGGGATACATTTTTTATACCAATTTCTAAATTTTAGTTTGTCTTTTTTGTAAAAGAGAGCTTTAGAGAGGATATACTGATGTGAAACAAGATGTATTTTGGAAATGCTTGTACATTCCCAAAAATACCCAGTCATCATTCATGCACTTCACATTCATCACCAAGTCTCTGGATCTTAAGTTGTAAGGATTTTCATCCAAGGTCCAGACCTAACCCGGGAAAAGCGTAAACAACGGGTACCGGAACAAGTGACGGAGAAGTTCAACAAGGCATTGGTAGTATTCACGGACGGGTCCTACCTGCAGGGAACGGGCGGAGGATCCGCCGTAGTATCAACAACAGAAAGCCTTCGCTCCGCCAGAAGCATTTTCTAACAATGAGATGGAATGCATAGGCATCACCCTTGGCATTGCCTAGTTTCAGACCTTATTACGAGATGATTGGAATACTAAAAGTAATGTAGCAAATTTTAGTGACACATTACCCGATACGACCTACTTTGGGCCAGTACCTTGTTAGATTCCTCAAAGAGCAGATCAGACGCCTCCCCGATGGCCCCGAACTGGACCTCTTTTGGATCCCAGGCCACGACGACATACAACTCAACGAACTGGCTGACAAACCAGCCAAAAGCGCAGCAAGCAGGGAAGGGAGGAGGACCACTACCCTGCCCACCAGGCTTGCAAAGCCACTTCAAGCCACCTTGGGCGTGCTAAGTGTTTCTTCCTTAGACGTCCCGACTTGTGTACCATCTTTCAAAACGTCAGCTAAGAGGATAGCTGATGCTTTTAATATTTTGGAAAAGGGCCACGCGGCGGCTGTGTTCCAACTACGAACAGGTCACTGCCGGCTGAACGACTACTTGCATCGGTTCAAGATATCATCATCGAAATACTGTAGGGCTTTCGGAGTCTCCGAAACGGTACCTCACTTCCTTCTTTACGGCCGGAAGTATCGAAGACAGCGAGAGAACCTCCGGAGACGAGCGAAAGAAGAAAAGATCAAGACCAATCTCTATAACCCGTTCAAAATCCTAGACACCCCAGCCATCTTTCCGCTACTGGCCGACTTTGTGTTGACGACTGGGCGCTTCGAAACTTTCTACCTACCGGACCAAGACCCCACCTAAATGCGAGTTGCAAACCGACTTCAACCCCCCACTGAATTGCAAGCACTGCTGCTTTAACTTTTTATTTCTCTCCTACCACCTGGTTTTTCTATCCTTTTTTATTCCTCCTGTCTACTCCACGTCTACTGTTTGCCCCTCTCACTTTGAAGGCTCTCAACTGGTTACCATCACACATCTGCTGCCAACCATAATCGGCAACTACACAGTGCTGCGTCACTAAGATATCCTGTATATTGGTCTATCACTTGAGGTGAATTATGTTATACCAAAATTTTAAGGCTCACATAACTCAGGATTAGTTCACCCGACAGGACCCAAACACCAGGTCCGTTCCCCAGACAGAATCTGTTCACCCGGCCTGACCACATGGCTGGGCCCGTTCACCCTGTAAGATTACGCCTTCTTTCAAACCCGATGACATGAGTAAATGAGATATATAAGGATGAGTCTCCGTTGTATCTGCCGTTTCCTCATCCACTTTACTTGTCTCCTCTCTGCGTCGTACCTCCCAGGTACTCCTCTTGTTCTCCTTTTCGCTGTCCACGTAGCTTACGTGAACCTGTCCCTGCCCAAAGTCTCATAACCTTTAGAAAAACACACGTAAAAAAAA
>MU167245.1:226201-251917 GCA_015951145.1 Cronartium quercuum f. sp. fusiforme G11 | reverse complement strand
ATAGGCCCAGGAGGAACTCTTGTGTATGTGAGCGTGCTGCAGGAGCCAAAACTGTTGTGGGCATGAGCACAAAGTTGAAGTGATTCAATACTTGAGACCAAACACGACGCACGCCCTGGTACCACCACAAAGTAAGCTATATCATAGTATTTTGACAATACCTCTCCTGCGCCCTTGCTCCCTCACACTCACAGCTGCAGTTGAAGTAATGAATCAATAAATCAAGTTGTCAGAGGAGAGACGCATATTGTTGTGTGTGAGCGAGGGATTGAGAACAACACCCTCAGAGCTTTCCAACCGCGCCTCGGGCACCATGAGTGGTCTCTGTGCGCCAAGGATCGATCGGTGAACACCTTTCAAATTTAGAGGGTTTTTTTTTTGAGTGCACCAAACCAAACGAAACCAAACCAGGTGGTCCAAGGTTCGGACCTAAAAATTTGACTAATCTAAAATCACCCCAGGGTGTATTTACCGTGGGTGGTGATCATTAGAGTTGGCTTACCTAGTCGACGGTCAGATGAGATGACCACTCGGTTCGGTTATGTACCGTTCTCCACTTTGACCAGCCTGAACTGTGATGAAGATGATCAAGAGTCAGACCACCTTAGTCACCAACCCGAATTGAGTCCAATCCCCTCCCCTCCTGCACAGGACTAGGCTGCTGCTGTGAGAGCTGTGTGGGTGTGGGAGTGGATGATGAGATGGCGGGGAAAGTGGATGAGCGTAGGGTGACCGCAATGGGTCTCATCAAGCTGTGTTGAGATATGCTTATCATGCTTACTGGTTTAGTGTTCTTTACACTGGCTTATGTTAATATCCTTCAATCGGATCATGCCGAAATATATCATGATGATTGGGAGCAGCAGTGAAATGTTGATGAAGGGTCAAGAACAATTAGTAAGCGGTGATTGAACAGCCGTAAGGAAAGAGGCCTGCATGTAAAAGTCGTGAAGGATTACATCACTAAGCACGCTTTCTTTTTTCTGGTCTGGACGTGAAAAATGAATTGTATTGGGCTTTGACCCTTTTTCAGGTCTGAGAGGCTGATCGTCTAACTCGAGTCTCTTTTTCATCATCACCACTCCTCTGATTCTCTCTTCATTCGTCATCGAACTCAAAATCAGACACTAACTCATTTTCTTTAGAGTGATTTTGGGTGCAGGCATCCAGTAGTACCCTAAACCTCACTCCATTTCCTCAGATCTTATTTTTCTTATCATCTTGGTCTTGATCCCTGCTCACTGCAGCACAGACTTACTTCTGTCGAGCCTTTGTCTCAAACATCTCTGTTCATTTCTCTAGCTCAAAGTCCATCATTGGCCTGCTCCTACCAGGTCACTTTATCAGAGCTCGGCGAGGAAACACAATTTTTTTCAAGCTGTACCTTTCTTTACCTTGCTCTTTTTTACTCGTTAACCCTCCATCTTCTATTTTTGACGTTGACTGCATATATTCTTGGGTTTTTTACAAGAAAAAAAAAAAAACCCCAAGAAAAATAAATTTGGACAATCGTTGCGGTAGCAGGGCGTATTGTGTTACAAACCATTGTGTAATTTGAGCTTGAGCCATGCTACTCTTGAAGACATGGTCATTTCTCGGTCTCCTCGAACTATCTTCTTCCCAGTTTTCTCAGACAGCCGTACTACCCGAAGCTCGGAATCAGCCCAATCACGCTCGTCTGCGACGGCGAAGTGGACAGATTCCCACTTGGAACGATATCCCAGGTGGAGGTGAAGAGTTGAATACAAGCAAACTATTCACCTACACACGAATTCTGCAAGTGAACGGACCTCATCCATCATCTAATCCCGATTCCTCTCCTGTATCAAGTATGATCAACGACCCGGCTACATTATCCGAGACACCAATAAACCTAGCCACATACCAACCTAATCAAAATTCGTCTCTTCGATACGTAACCAATTCGGGTATTTGTGAAACACGACAAAAAGTACAGACTTACTCAGGATACATTCCTATCTATCAGAACCAGTCCATGTTCTTCTGGCTCTTTGAAGCCCGGTGAGTGAAATTGATGCGCTGCGCAAATACAACTATATTATCTACGTGCTATGCAGATTCCAGAGCTGAAACCCTTTGTGGGAAACTTAGGAACAATCCCGATACTGCTCCCTTGGTTTTATGGCTGAACGGTGGACCTGGGTCAAGCTCCATGATAGGTCAGTCTCGAAGCGGTCCCCAGCTTCACAATTATTGACCATGGGCGTCATTGTCACCAATGTTACTTCAGGTCTGTTCCAAGAAACAGGACCGTGTCGCATAAAATTGGACTCGAGTGGACTTGAAAATAACCCATATTCATGGACAGAAAGTGTATGCTCTACCTTATCACTTTGTAACACGAAAATATATTGACAGAAGGTTCTTTTGGGACACTTTTCTGCTGATCATAACCATGCACCCAGGCAAACATGTAAGCTTTGATGTATCTTCACTCAATCGACCAAAGCTGACATTAGTTGCAATATCTTTCAAGGTTGTACATTGACCAACCCATTGGGGTCGGATACTCTTACGGAACTACCACCGTCAAAACCTCCTTGGAAGCTGCCATCGCTGTTTATAATGCACTCCAGTTGTTCTATTCAGACCCCAGTTTTAGTAAATTCATTGGACGTGACTTTGCCATTTGGACAGAGTCTTATGGCGGTCAGCTAATAAACAATCAACACTCTCACCCTCTTTCAATTCTTGAGATACTGAACTTTTTTTTTTTTTTTTTTTTTTTTTGTTTTCTTTTTTTTCATCTTCAACGTAGGCCATTACGGTCCAACGATGGCTGACTACTTTCTTCAAATGAATCCCAGCGTCAGTCAAACTGGAAACTTTGTTATTCCTCTCAAGGTACTCGGCATTGGAAATGGCTTGACTTCGCCACTCGTCCAATATCCGCAATACATTAACTATGCAAAAACAAATCCAGTAAGCACACTTTCTAGGGCTTATTCCCTTATAGACACTTTACCCAAAAATGCCCATGATCTTATCACGCTCATGAAGTTCAATTTTGGCTGGGTGGTAGTATCACCAATTAGTACCGGATAATGTGATCGCTAACGCGACAACTATGTATTCTAAAGCTGGCGGTTGCAAGGACTTGATCAGACTCTGCCAGACCACTCTTGATCCGTTGAAATGCTCAAACGCTCAGGCATTTTGTAACGACCACATTTTGGGAACTCTCCACGGAAAGTATGACGTGTACGACGTACGGTAAGCACGTCTTCCCACGCGCTCGCTCATCATCATCATCGTTTTTTTAATTTTTTTTTTTTTTTGCTCCTTGCCTTGAAAAAAACACATCACCAACCTAAACATCTCTTTCGTTATTCCATAGCGCACTGAACCCGGATCCTTATCCACCGGATCTTAATCCCATTTTGACACAACAAAGTTTTCAGGTATCCATCGGCGCCGAAAGTAATTGGACTATGACTAATTTCGATGTTTACAATAATTTTTTCGCAACGTTCGTGAATACGCCTCAAATTCGATTCTCTCCTTTTTTTTGTTTTGAAATCAATACGCCTGCGCTGTTTTTTTTTTCTACTTGGGTTTATCGTATGGTACTGCAGTGGAGATTGGATGTTGAACTCTTCTCCTCAACTCGAGAGGGTTATCAATTATGGAATTAGAACATTGTAAGTCGTACTAGCTTGGTACTTCTTGACATGTCTCTGATTAAGAAGACGTGATGTGCTGATCCGTATGAACGATCGCGCGTTTTTTTTTGAACAGGATATTCGATGGTGATGCAGATTACATTTTGAATTAGTGAGCCCTCGCAACTGTAGTATCTTTTTTTTCTTAAATCGTTGGTTTTGTCGACTGTTATGTTACTTTTTTTTTTGTTGGGCTTCTTTGTCTATGAAGTATGGGTGTTGAAGCTATGGTCGATAGTCTCAACACCACATTTTCATCACAATACCATCAACAGCCTTTTACCAATTGGACTGTCGACGGACAAAACGCCGGACTCTATAAGAATGCTGGCTCTTTTTCTTATTTGAGAATTTTTGGTGCTGTTAGTACACTTTCTACTTTGGTATGCTGCATTCTGTGGGGAACCATCAATTTCCTAATTTTGTTTTCATTTTATTTCAATGAAAAAAAAAAAAAAAAAAAAAAAAATCGGCGTCACAGGGTCACGAGGCACCAGCCTATGGATTTGGAAATTTAGTGCGGGGGAGAGCAGCATTAATTTTTTTTCAACAAGTCATGAAAGGACTACCAATCTCTAGCTTTGATACATCTTCCTAACCCAGTACCAAATTATGTAGTGATCAAACAAACTTTTGCTTAGCGCTTGGTAATTCCTTTTTTTTTTAAAAAAAAAAAAAAAGAAGAAGAAAAAGCTCTAGATTCGAAGGTTTTTTTTTCACAAATTTTTCAGAGATTAGTTTTTTTTTTTTCCAACTTCATTTTTAAACGGACACATACTTTAAAACTAGTATATCAAAAAACTTACTTCCCAAAAAAATGAATATTTAGTTCTCTCATTTAAAAAAAAAAAAAAAGAAAAAACATCTTGTACCAGAATACCCCTTACCTATGTAAAGTAACAATAGTACCGAAGTAAACAATGTGTATTGAATTGTATCCTCCCTTGTTTTTAATTAAAACCTACCATAGGAAAACAGAATCTGTAACCAAGAGTACTTAGCAATGAAATGCATGAACAATCATTAGATAATTGTACAATGCCAATGTGGCCCAGAATCATATCCTGTAACATGAACATTAGAGAGTGGGTTGACTCAATGACAAACAATGGTCTATTAGAAACATACCAAGGCATAATTGATGGGTTCAGCAATGGTTTTGACCAAGGTATCCCCCATCATACATTAAGGAATATAAATTGGTGTTCACCTCCGAATCACAAATCAGCAGATTGGGCCCGAAGTGAAATTGAGGCAACCTTCGCAAAAGAAATCGCCGCGAAACGACTCTATGGCCCATTTACCTTTGATCAAGTACATCTAAAATACCGGTTCTTCAGAACAAGTCCAATGAGAGCAGTCATTCAATGGAGATGGCTCACTAAGACCAATATTCGACTTGTCATTTCCAAGAAAAGCAAATCCCTCAATTCCATCTGTAAATTCATTCACAGATGCCGATAACTTCTCAACCACATGGGATGATTTTGAAAGAGTCAGTAGCTTCATATCAACCCGACCAAGGGAAATATTTTTAAGAGTTTTTGACTGGGAAAAGGCCTATCGACAAATCCCAATAAAACCCGAACAATGGCCATACCTGATGATTGAAACATTTGATAACCCATCTGTTAATAGATACAGCAGTCGCATTTGGAGGAGTAGAAGGTTGTGGTACGTTCGGTAGGGTCGCAGATGCCTGGAGGGATATTATTTTACATGAATTCAACCTAGTCAATATTTTTAGATGGGTAGATGATGCTCTGTTCCTGAAAGAAGTCAATGAAGTCTTACACATGGAAACAATCATAGAGAGGAGCCAAAAGTTGGGAGTAAAGACGAACACAAAGAAACGTTCACCCTTCGCACCAGGACAACGTTTCTTGGGATTCATATGGAACGCAGTCAAGAAAACAGTACGGTTACCTGATGCCCAATTACAAGAGAGAAGAGAACAAATACGCTCTGCACTAGAGCCAAGCAGGAGATTCATACTAACAGAAGTAGAAGTTTTAGCAGGAAGACTTAACCATGTAACGTTACTACTACCTCAATGGAGGTGCTACATGAATAGTTTATATCGTTGGCAAAAAAAAAAAAAAGTGGGTAAAGAATGCAGCAATGAGAGAAGCTCCGTTAGATGTCATACAAGACTTAGAACAATGGCTGAACGTACTAAATATGTTTACTAACACAAGACTAACAGCACCGTCAGAACCACTAAATTTAGAATGGGTAGGTGACGCCTCGACATCATATGGAATAGGAATGTTTATTGGAAAGAAATGGGCTCAATTCCAATTCCAAAAAAGAGTTGAGAAACTATAAAGTCATCAGTATTGCATGGTGAGGGACCGTCACAATAATATTAGGGATACTAATCTTATTGAAGATAGGAGACTTCAGAGGAAGAACAGTGATAGTATGGACAGATAACACCACAACTGAATCAGCAATCAGGAAAAGAAAGTCTAGAGCAACAGCAGTCAACAACAAATGGAAGGAAATCCAGCTGGGAGGGAGGGAGGTTCGAAAAAGTTGAGACAGCTATGAGCAAGAAGAACAGCTTATGATCCGTTTCTTTGGATGATATTGGGATATGGTGATGTGATAAAGTTTTTCGAGTCTTTTAAACTTTGATAAGTATGATGATATTGGGAGATGGAAATGGATGGAAGGAGACTGAATGACGAAGTAGTGTTGGGGACAAGGTGGGCCTGGCATTGGTTTATGCTTTATTATCTTAAAGGCATCCATAACCTATGCCTGGACTGCTTGGTAGTCTGGACCCTTATGATCCAGACTAGACTGGCCACTTGTCTGTCACGTGTACAGTCTCTCACTCGTGTGCATGGACCTTCACCACCTCTGTTGTGCCTCCGACGGAAATTCTCAATTCTTGGACGTTCAATCGTTGCCTAGGAGGCATTCTTATTATAACCATTCACGATGTCAACCAATCACTATCGGTCGAGTTTTGGGTGAGATTGTTCGCAGCGTTTGGGGGCTCTAACCTATACGATGTTCGCTACTCCAAAAAGCCGAACTTGAAACTCAATATGCTTGACCCACAATTTACTTCATTAAGTTAGAGAAAGTAAGGTGAAGTACACGCTCTGACAAAATGCCACTCATCTCCACATCAAACGCATTTCAAACTACAGGGCCACAGAACAATGGTATGCATTCTTTGAATTTATCCTTGACATTGGTTTGATTGATCAAGTGCAGTGGGAGAACAACACTTGGGAATTGGTAGTGATGGGGATCATTTTGGGCAGAAGAATGACAAAAAAATAAAATAAAATAAAAATAAAAAAGTAAAGCGCACAAAAAGTAAGATTTCAAGGACACCAAAAAAAAAGGGGGGGGGGGGCGTTTATTTTGCTTCAGAACCATGGCCAAACATTTGTTGAATTTGGAAGATGTTAAACGTAGATATCATGGGTAGGAGGAATAACATTCCAGATGTTGTTAAGAAATCTCCAATGGGGCTGTAAAATCTATGGTTGAGGTTGGACTGCAGTTTAATTGTAAACTTATCTACATTACCAATTGTCATCACCGCCAGGGGGCCCCGATTCTTTAATAGTCTGGCAAGCTGGGAAGTGGAATGTGACATTGTGAGTAAAGTTCAACAAGACTCTTGTTGGAAGAATTGTACATACATGGTAAGTCGTGAATGGTGCTGCAGACAACCCCATCGCATTCTGTAACATCGAACAGAACCCCATTGCAAAGCAGGATATAAAGTGAGGGCCATCAGTCAACAAGCAAGCTCGCAGAGAAATGTAGTAACCTCTGCCACAGGAATGTAAATTTTCATGACTGACTCTTTTGGCCGTTTTGGTTTTCGTATGAGGTACAATGTAACTTCTTGGCGGGGAGGTGACCCTCGCATCCCGTGGCTACAGGACAAGACCACCGTGATGTTTAAATTAATGTGTGACTTTAGGTCAGCCAAATTCATCTTCTGGTCCGACACTATGAAATGGAAACACTTGCCATACGGTTGCCTGATAATCTGAGACCCAATCCCTGAGGACATGCAGCCTTGACCGTTGCACTCTGTTTCGTACATGAAATTAGATATTGATACATAATGGATCAAGCTGTGCAGGGCTGTGCAGGGTGTACAGATTCATGAAGAGGAGTCAATGACTTACCCATGTAGTTGCTGCCGAGCTTGAACTGACTATCACAGGTTAGGCTGAAAGCTCCCATGGGGGAGTTGAGACCTAAATAGATTGAAAGGAGGGCGATTGCTCGGAAGGAAGAGAACAACATGTTGAATTGGGTTTGTATACACTAAGGATTGGAATCTTTGAAAGGCGCGTAATGTTTCCCTAACTGATAACGTCGTGAGAATATTAGAATGATTCAACACCGCAGTTCTCGAGAGTTGTGAGGTCGGGCTTGATTCGTAGAAAGCTGGGCCACTCTTTACACTCTTACATATCGTCGGACCGGATGAGTGGCGTCTTGCGAGTCCTGTGCACTAGAAATACTCTGTAACCGCGTGATCCTTGGTCACCTTGGGCACCAAAGCGCCAAGCACTCTGCTCTTGAATGTTTCTCCAATTAGCACCTTCTTTTTGCCAAGTCACAAACCTTTATCCTTTACGTACATGGTTGTTATAGCAGCAAGTAAATACGTATGTGTTGTGACCTGAGGGTCACATGGTGTTCACGCGGTCTCTATCTTACTGTAGTTTGCAAAAATCTTGTCATCAGTATTGTGAACTATTGTGGACTCGGCACCCAAGTCTAAGCACCCGGAATCGACCAACAGAAAGAAGTGGAAGATTCCGGGAGCGTCCAGAGATTCGGAAGGTCTGTGTGGGCTGGGGCCAGCTCCCGGGTGGCTCCTGCGGTGCACCTCTTTCATTATGGGTACACTGCAGCTGTCATGATAACAATGACACATGCCACCAAACGGGACTTGATATGGCCCAAAGTGTCCTCGATTTCAAGTATGGGACCTTTCAGCGGTAGGTTGGACAATCAGACTTTCCAGGGGACAGACCCGGGGATAAGCATACAGGTTGGTTCTCATCATTCTTTTTTCCGGGTCAGCCAGGTTCACGACTACTGACTACACTTGTGAGCCGGACCTACCTGCCCGCAGCAGACCAGGACAAGCATGAGGGGCTTTTGTATGTAACAGGGAGTACAATACAAGTATCAAAGAGAAAACTAGGAGCAGGATAAAAAGGAGAGGCTGTTTCATGAGATCTATCTACTCTGAGCACAGAAGGCTCAAAAGCTCGAAGAAAGAAAGGACATAAAACACATAATGCTGCCCCACTTGACGCTTTTGTTATCCTTTAGATTTGTATACCCTTTCAACTCTTTTACCATGCTCTTTTGCTCTTTTTCTGAGGAATTACAAAATGTCTCCTCAGTAATTTATAATGACATCTTCAGATTGAAGACTTAGTACGCTTCTGCCTACTTGGAAGCGACTTGCTTGAACGCTGTGGTGATGGTCTTGGTCTTAGAAACACTCGAAATGGGGATCATTTCGGGCAGAAGAATGACAAAAAAAAAAAAAAAAAGCAAAGCGCACAAAGAGTGAAATTTTAAGGACAACAAAAAAAAAAAAGGCGTTTGTTTTGCTTCAGAACCATGGCCAAACATTTGTTAAATTTGGAAGATGATAAACGTATATATTATGGGTAGGAGGAATAACATTTTAGATGTTGTTGAGAAATCTCCGATGGGGCTGTAAAATCTAAGGTTGAGGTTGGACTGCAGTTTAGTTGTAAACTTATGTACATTACCAAGTGTCACCAATGTCAGGGGGAATATCACGCCTGTGTTCTGAATCCCCAGAGCGCCCAGAAAGGGATAACTGTCTGATCATCTGTGAGTGTTGAATACACTCAGGTGTCACAGGGCTGTGGCTGTAAGGGTTACACAAGGTTACACTAACAAAGGTTACATACTTAGGTACATAGTTTGCCCGGTTTTTCGTATGTACAGTAGTTTGCAAAAATGTTGTCACTGGCTCTTCACTGAAATTGGCTGGCCACGCGCGGACCATCAGTGAAGAGCCGGTGACAAGATTTTTGCAAACTACTGTATCTTTCTCCCACCACCATCACCTCAGTGTGGTGTGTATGTATGTATACAACTTATAAAAAATTACATATCATGTAACTAATTCATTATAAGAGTTGAGTTTTTTTTTTTCTTTTTTTTTGAGCGAGTTTTGTAACATTTTTTTTTTATGGGCTTTCAAAAAGATATATATATATATATGTGATACATATAAAACTGTTTTTTTTTTTTGAGTTTTTCTTTTTTTATTTTGTTCGATTAAGGAATAGAAATTACATGGTTAAAGATGAAAAAAAAAGATGGTCTTAAATAAAACCAAATATGGTGGACCGTAGTATGGCCCCACCCACCGTAACCAAATCCTTTTAAGCATATTCCTAATCGGCTCAGATCATGATATCCTTATAAGCAATCTCCGATTATAATACCTCTAGAGTTAATCGAAAACCCGAGGGGAAAGATCAGTGTCAAAAGTTCGGGGTGACCAATCCCTTGGTAGCCTACAAAAAAAAAAAAAAAAAATCTCAGGATGAAATCCATATTCGAGCCAATTGGATGGACAGTAGCCTGGAGAGTTGTAGGTTCTTTTTTTTTTTTTTTTTTTTTTTGAAGTGTATTTTTTTTCAATTAAAAAAGTGCCCCACTATACATAACTAAAAAGTTGTCAGAACGAGCTACATTTTTTTTTTTTTTTAAAAAAAAAAGAAAACACCTCAATTGGCCACTACAATTCTTGCAAGATGTTTTACGTCGAGAAATGGCGGCAACTGCGTGGGATCTCCCACAAAAGCAGTCTTCAAAAGGACTGTGCAAATGAACAGCATACCTTTTTTTTTTTTTTTTTTTTTTTTTTTTTTCCTATTCTGAATCCTTGTTAGTAGTCATTGCTGTGGTATCATCTTCATCGCAATCTAACGCTATTCTACATATGTACTGTGTCCTGGTGGCATGGTTCCTTTCCACTCCTATTTTGAGGGACGTAGACCGTTGCTTCTCATTTGGGAAAACCTAACCCCTCGGCTTAACTAATTCCCTCGCGTTCGCTAAGAGAGGCTGAGTTAAGCTGACCGACCCTCTGACTCACGCAAACTTATTCAAGTCTATTGCTGACTTGATACCTAATCAATTCAACGAGAGACACTTGAGATCAAGTTCATACCGCCCTCTATCTGTGCATGACCAGAGTGACATGTCCGCAAAAAAAAAAAAAAAAAAAAAAAGACGACTTAGTTATTTACTTACTCGTCTTCTTTTCCCGTTTTTTTCTGCCTTGTGGGCGGCTTTCCTTTTGAGTAAAGCTTGACCAAACAGTGGGGAAGATATCCAAGCTGATCAGATTGGTTTTGATTTGAGGGAAAAAAAAAAGACTGACTGTTGCATTTAGTTACATAGGTGATGTGCGGTCTCCCAAGAAACTTTTTACCCACTGCTTTACCTGTCTTCAAAGTGTATGAAGCCCTCTTGTGAGAATTTTTTTTGCCTGCGCGGCCTGACCGAGTTGATAAGTCGTAACTGAAAAAAATTTGTCTCACATAATGAGGTTCGAATGAAGGAGAAAGCTGGTTCCTCAGGAAAAGGACAAGAGAGCCGTGGGGTGGTCTCGATTGCAACTTTGTGAGGGTTGATTTTACAGTACGAAATGTACGCTTTTTTTTACTCACGACGAATGCTCTGACGACCCCCCCCCCCCCCCCAAAAAAAAAAAACAAAACAAACGCGAAGGTTACCTGGCCTATTGGATTGAATCCCGAACCGGATCACATAACCGATCAAGGGCCTATAAATCACAAGGTTCACGTTCCCTGCGGATGCTCTAGTCTGTAAAAAATGTCTGGTTCACTGTCGTGAGCTGAGGACTTACTTATACATGTCTCTCACAATCTGTCTTCGGGTGGGAAATGGGCGGCCAAAACATGCGAGCGTTTGGCATCAGCTCTGCTTATATGTCGGGCTGTAGGGAGTAAAAGGGACTCGAGCCGTCGGTTAGAACCTCCTCAGATTTTTTCTGGCCAGTGCTCATGACACACGAAAGATTCCCTTTGGCTTGGTTTTCGGCCTGGATTAAGATGCAGTTCGTTTCGCGTGCCTTAGTTACCCTCGTCGTATTATCTCTCTTTCTTTTGTCGCACGAGTCCCCAGTGATAGTTCTACCAAACTTGCTCGAGGCTCTTGAGCGGCCCACCGATATTGTCTCCGAGCCAGTAATGAGAAAGGCGAACGCGTCAACATGGATTCCCATTAATGACTCATCCACGTTTTCTGAGAAACCCATCAATCTGTCAGCTTGCCGTTCTGAATTGAAACCTCGGCTACGCTATGTTACAGACTCAGGTATCTGCGAGTCTCGCAAAGGCGTGCACACTTATTCGGGTTATATACCCACCAATGTTAACCAGTCCATGTTTTTTTGGCTCTTTGAAGCTCGGTAAGCTTATCGAAGAATTTGTGTTTTTTTTTTTTTTTTTTTTTTTTTTCAACCCTTTTGTTCGGTTTTTGTTTTGACGATTTTTTTTTTTTTTTTTGAACTTTTTCTTACTCAGAGAGAATTCCAACGAAGCGCCTTTGGTATTGTGGTTAAACGGAGGACCTGGTTCTAGTTCCATGATCGGTAAGTGATAAGTATTCTGATAATCGTAAAGTAAAAAAAAAAAAAAATCATCAAGTTGAGATTGATTCCGTCAATGATGGGGCTAACCTTTCTTAATCAGCGCTATTTCAAGAACATGGACCTTGTCGGGTAAAACTAGATTCAAGCGGGTTAGATGACAACATTTATTCATGGTCTCAAAGTGTACGCAGTTTATTTGACTACCGTACCTTTATTACGAATGTTCTGACTAGAAAGGTTGCCATACACATAATGGTATTCGTAATCGTTTTTTTTTTTTTTTTTTTTTTTTTTTTTTTTTTTTTTTTTTTTGGTCTTTGTGATACAGGCCAACATGTGAGCAAGTAGTCAAGTAAATTGTTGATGACAAAAAAAAAAAAAAAATTAAAAAATTATGATTGAACCATTGCTTTTTTTCTCTTCTTGTTTCTAAATGATAACACTTGACAGAATTTATTTAGACCAACCAATCGGTACAGGTTACTCATATGGTACCACCGTAGTCAAAACTTCATTCGAAGCTGCGATTACAGTTTACAATGCGCTTCAACTATTTTACTTGGATCCGATTTTCTCAAAATTTGTTGGAAGGGATTTTGGTCTTTGGACTGAGTCTTATGGAGGTATGGAGGTGTTGTTCAGTGGAATTAAAATTGATGAAACTCATTATAAAAAAAAAAACTGATGATACGCGTAAAAACTCTTATTTTATTTTTTCATAGGTCATTATGGTCCAAATATGGTAGACTTCTTTCTTAGAATGAACGCACGCGTTCACGAAACTGGAAACTTTATCATTCCTGTCAAGACTCTTGGGATTGGTAATGGATTAATTTCTCCTCTTGCTCAATATCCTCAATTGATCACCTACGCCAAAAAGAATCCTGTACGTAACCCAAAACCCTCGTCATGTACATTCTCATGTTCCTCGAACCATTTCTTGTACCGCACAAAGTTGATCACAATGCCCAAGGGTATTTGCTCTTGATTAGTATAGACAGCTTATATCAGACCAAATGATTCAAAACCTGACTAAATATTACAATTCACCCGGTGGATGTAAGGCATTGATTATCGAATGCCAGCGAACACTCAACCCTAGGCGATGTAGCGCTGCCCAAGATCTTTGTAACAATGACATTCTATTACCTGCTGTTGGGAAAGCTGATTTTTATGACGTTAGGTGAATTGGATAAAGCTAAAAGATGAAAATTTTGATCGATCTAACACTTATCTCACTCACGCTCCTCTATTATGTAGAGTTGACGATCCTAACCCTTACCCACCAGATCTAAATCCGATTCTTACGAAAAAGGATTTTAGGGATAAAATTGGTGCTGAAGTGAATTGGACCGAGAGTAGTGATTTGGTATATGAAAACTTTTTCCAAAGGTAAAAGAAGAAAAAAAAATCATTAGTCTTTCCCTTCCTTCACTTTTTTCATCTTCTTTTCTCCGTGTCATCCAAAGCTGAGAAAAAAAAAAAAAAAATGCATCGGTCGACGATGGATTTTTTTTTTTTTGGCTTCAGTGGCGATTGGATGTTAGACTCTTCTACCAAGCTAGAGCGTATTATCAATTCAGGTATCAGAACTTTGTAAGTGTCAGCCAAAAAGAATATTATTATTATTATTATTATTATCCATACTTTCTCGTTACAAAACGTTCAAGCAATCTGATTATGCCTCTATCGTACTTGTACCTCTCCAAAGAATTTTTGCGGGAGACGCAGATTACATTGTCAATTAGTGAGTTTAAGATTTCATAACTAGCGTCGATCATCCATGACCTTTTATTTTTTTATTTATTTTTATTTTATTTATTTATTTATTTTTGATCTTTGTGTAACGACTCAATCGTGGGTAGCATGGGTGTCGAAGCCATGGTGGATACTTTGAAAACCAAGTTCTCTACTCATTATCGACAACAGAACTTTACTAATTGGATTATAGATGGAGAATTGGCAGGATTTTATAAGAATTCTGGAACTCTTTCTTACTTGAGAATACTTGGTGCAGTGAGTTAAAAAATCTTTCACAGTTTTTTTTTTTTTTTTTTTTTTTTTTTTTTGTCACGGATGGAGATGAACCTGAGCTGATTGTTTTCTTTTCTTTTCTTTTTTTTTTTTTTTAAAAAAAAAAAAAGGGTCATAAAGTTCCAGCATACGGAAATGGGAAATTAAAACCTGGAAAAGTAGCTTTAATCTTTTTTCAACAAATTTTAAGTAATCATTCAATTTCAAGCTCAACCTAAATATAATATAATCCCTGAGCTCCCCCCCCACTAAAAAAAATAAAACTAATAATAATAATACAAGAATCAATAGTTACAATTGAATTAAATAGTCTTATTCTTATTATCATTATTCTTTCTGGATTTCCAAAAAAAAAAAAAAAAAAAAAAAAAAAGTTGGAACCCCAGCAATGAGTACATAGTTATTATTATTATTATTATTTTTATCACGTTTAGACAATCAATAGTTTTGGCTATGAAAACTTCTTCTGTCTATTTTTTTTTTCATATCTTTATACTAACTACACAAGTAGAGGATTGAATGTACTACCGGCTTTGCTACCTTCATAGATATATATATATATTTATACCAAATCTTAATCCAGGTTTTAGGCTAATGTTGTTGGGCAAGAAAAAAAAAATGCTGAACCATTACTTTTGCTTGTTTTTTTTATCTGTATATATATATATATATTGTTTTCATGTTCATAGTTGCTCAATGCTCACTGCAGACACATAAGAAAACATCCATTAAGGTGTTGTGGCAACCCTTGTTAAGGTAAGTATGCCAGTGCCAAAACAAACAAAACAGCATAGCTTGTAGAAATGTTATTTTGCTTTACAGGATTACTGTTTGCGATCACTACAGCTGACAATGTTTGATGTACAAATCCCCATCAAATCATGATAAAACAAAAGACCAATGCCAGGACTGAAGCAATTTCCGAATACTGTACCTAAGACCTAATCGTGATTTCACCAGACCAAGAAACATGATACAACTCTTGCATTTTCCATTAAGAACAACACCTTTATTCTTATTCAATCAAACCCCATCACATGCGCCTCCGCGCTCTGCTCATTCATCTTAGCCAGAAAATGAATCAAGAACGTTCCGCGGCTGACTGCTCAAGTCCCTCGACTCGTGACACGGGCCGACTTGGCACCTATTCGAGTACATTCCACAAAATTGAGATCAACAACGTCATCTCACGCAGAGACAAGAGACAAATCTTACCGGTCTTTCAACTCGATTTCTGCGACTAGATGAAGTTTGTGAAGACTGAGCCGGGCTCGGATCCCTTCTCCTACCCGGTTTCTGACTCCCAATCAAACCCATCAGAACTTGTACCCGCTTCTTCTCATCATCCAACTCCTGACGTCCTCTTCGTTCAGACGTCTGAGCCTGTTCCAATCTGTTCTGGAGCTCTTCAATCTCGTGCTTGGCTTCGTACAACTTCACAATACAACCCAAACCGACCGAGAATTGATATCAACAGATATTCTCGACTCGTGAAAAATAAACTGAAGTTAGCCTTACTTTTGCCCGCTGCTCCTCAAGCTTGACTTGCACACGCTCGGCGACCTTTTCAAATTCGGCCTCCTGTTCCACAAGCTGATTCTGCAGCTCAAAATTTCTACTCTCGACCCGCATCAAGAGCTCGTTAAGTCTGTGAACAATAATTACAACAGTGTAAAAAAATCTCTAGTGCTCGCCTATTCACTTCCAACTGATATTACAATGTGTTTGATAAGTAACTTACCGATTCCTCTCCAACCGTAAATCCTCTAAATCTTTCTTCAATGACTTGAAATCGTCCGTTCCCTAACGGACAACAGAGAGCATTCAGATATATAGTAGGAGGCGCCCAAAAGTATCTAGGAATGCTTACTTGTTCAGTCGAATGTGTGGGGGCGCGACCATTGTCCCCACGTTTCCGCCTCAATCTCCTCAACGTGTCTCTCTCATTACTAACCTCTTTCAACGCATGTTTCAAATCCAAGACCTGGTTTGATAAGTCTGCCAAAGCTCTAGACAGAGCTTGGTTCTCACTACAAATCAATCCATTGCCGATACAAGAAACCAGACCGGGTTCAATCATGACCATTCTACACTTGTGACAATTGTTTGAGGGGAACAAAAGAGGACTCACCAAGAGTCCAACGAAGTAAGAGAAGCAAACTCGTCAAAGGTCGGATCACCGTCATTGAGCCCGGCACGCGGATGCCGGGAGGTGCTAGCTCGTGAGACAGATGAACCAGACTGAGAATTTGTATCAGGAGTGAGGTTTCTCAACTCTGATTCTAGTCGTCTAATCTCTTCTTCCAGCTGACGATGATGACCACCCAGCTTTGGCGTCTTATCCAAGTAGTCGGATATTGTATTCAATCTTCCTTTCCCCTTGGAAGAACGTGCCTTGGGCGTGGCTTGCTAAATTGAGCAAAAGTCAAATGAACAAGAGGATTGATTCAAAATTTATGAGCAACCAAACTTCAATATTTGCACAATTTTCCTAACTCACTCGATCCGTTGTATTCGCACTGTCTTCGGCTAGGGTCTGCCCTATGGGTACGTAGAACCCATTCAAGCCCATAAAGTGCTCCAGTCTAGCCATCAACGTCTTGATCTCATCGTCCCTAAAGCCCACCAAACGCTTCAAAACACTGATCTCGTCATCCTTTGAGCGTAATTCGGTTTTGGCCTCCTCTCTCAGGCATTCCATTTCCTCGGTCAATTCCACGATCAATGTCAAAGATCGTTGGTTGTTGGGTCCCGATGACGTACTGTGCTGCATGTGTTCTTGTTGAGGATCGCGATGATGATGCGAATGTCCAGTAGTGCTAAGATCGAGATTGGTAGGCGTAGATGAAATGTGTTGTTGAGCGAATGGCCATGATGATCCCGAAGCCTCGTGGTCTGAACCATGACGCGGACTGCCTAAGAATGATCAAAGTTATGAGATGCTTGTGATAGTGTCTCGCACCCAATTCGCTCCCAAGTTCACTGACAATTGGCCAACAAAGGGCTATGGACCCTGATACGACCATGATCCACAATTGACCAATCACCGCCATTCACCTTTTCGACCTTTTCGAGAACGCCTTCCATGACATCCTTACTGGCGTCCAATTGCTTTTCCAAATTGCAAATTTTTCGCTTCAACACTTTGTTTACCGCCCTCACCCCATCCCGTTCATCCGTTAACTGTTGTTTCTCTCGATCGTGAAGCTGCTGGAGGTTGGAAAGTGTGTCAACGGTGTTAAGGTGACGTGACTGAAGACTTGAGTGTAGGCTTGTGAGTGATGAGATTGACTTCTTCAAGTGATTTATCTGAAATCATTTCGACCGAACAACAAAAACTGTAAATGAGTCAATCTTCGATTCACCAACCTTCTCGCATTCAGTTTCGGCCTCACCTTTTGAGTCTCAAGCCACTTCTCGCGTTCTTCCCTAGTCACACTTTCTTCAGCGTTTCCGATGCTAGGGCCCGATCGCCCGACTCCGGCTAGCCTTCCGTCGCGGGAAAAGGAGCTGCCTGTCGCGTTATGGGTGTGTCAGTTTGTTTTGATGATGATGATCCAACAACGCGCGCAGAGAATGTGATCTGATTACCTGTTAGGACCCTTTCCTCCCTCATGAGCTTTACCTCCTGGCCCAGAACATGGATCGCATTGATTACACTGCCAGGAAGTGTGGACAGGCTGGCGGCGAGGATGGGAAGAGTAAGCGAGGAGGTTGAATGGACATCGTCTTCAGAAGTATGAGAGCTAGTTAGACTTGGTGGGAGTAATGGGATGAGAGAGATGGCTAGGGTAGTGGGATCGCATATATCAGCTTGGTCATTCGACATCGCTTCGTGTTCCCGTCCTCAACGTCGGCACCTCAAAAATACCCCGAGTTCACTCTATCCTTCGGATTCGACTCGTGACTCGGAGTCGGTACAGACGGGGCTTCAGGGTGCTTGGGATAAGTATCCGGAATGGGTTGACAAAATGACCCGTGATCTACCCGGGTACTCAAGGTGATAATTCGCTGACAGACTTAAACCTGATCACATCTCGATTGCAAGCAAAGTGAAGAAGATGGATTTTGTGAAACAATCCGACTTCAAGGTTTTTTTTTTCTGAAAAATAAAAAATATTAAAAAAGCCAGTACAACCTGATCTAAAAGTTAAGTCTCAATAAATCTTACCAAGGTATTCCTCGTACCTCATGGACAAACATTTGCAATGTTTTTTGAATTTTTGTCAATTTTTTTTTTTTTTTTATAAAAAAAAAACAATTGTCTGTTGTTTGTGATTGAGATATGTATCGATAGGAATACATCTGAGTATACCTAAACCACTCTCAGATTCTCAAAAGGCCAAGATCTGAGGGATTAATAGTCCATTGAGAAGATGAAAAATGATGATATGAATTGATGGATGTCGAGCTAACGATCTTTGAACCATTCTCGAAATATCCGGATAAATGATTTGTTTTGAGGATTTGGGAAAGCCCCGATCAAAAACTTCTTGATCTTCAGGAGTAACAACCATACCTCATTGAAAATTTATCACCCCTTAAGGATCAACTCATATCCAATGGCATCCTCAATGATAACCAATGGTAGCACCTTTATGTTTCCCTAGATTTTGAGAATCATTTTTTTTTCTTACTCAGGCATCCGTTTTCAAACATATGCTGAATGAGATCATCACCAGACACGTGTGAAATAATTCATACAAACTGCAACAGCCAAAGAACAAAAAAAAGCTCAGCCAGTCCGTTTACTTTTATGACTCTCATCTGGTCCATCTTCCGCCTTCCGCTTCCCCTCACGACTACTACCACTGTTTCCACTCAACCCAATCGAGATCTTGGCCTTGGTCTGGTTAACTGAACTACCGGAAGAGCTCTTCTGGTGCGGATCAAGAGCTTGCGACAGCAAGGGCTTTTGAGTCGCAATCGGCTTAAAGCCTGCCTTTCGAGGCGCCATCAAGCCGCTCGGAGTCTGAAACCCATCCAAGGCTGAGCCAAAACCACTGTTCGATTGACTCCCAAGACCATTCATGAGATCCGGTGCTGCCGAGATGATATGGTGTTGGCCTCGAGTTCGATTAAACGTGTTATCACCAAGCGCTTTAGCCTTGGTCTCCGATTTGGATTTCTTGGACCCGCTTGCAGTCGATTTGGTGAGCGAAGATAGGAACTCTTCCTGGTGTGGCGCTGAGCCCTTGTTGCCAACGGATAAGATCATCGTAGCAGAACCAAGCTTTTCTTGACGTTTGCGAAAGGCTTCATTGGTCCCAGTCGGTGTATCACCAGATGCCATTGCAGCCTAGATAAGACGAAATCCGGACGGACCAGGTCAGTCCCTACTGTCACCACAAGCTCAGAAATAAAGGGAAGAAACACTGACCAGTTTCTTTTCCTCTTCAATTTTCTTGATTCGCTTCTCGGTCTTCGCCTTCCCACTACCCTTACCATGAAATTTGTGTGATAAGGCTTTCCAGGCCTCCTTTTGCGTGAGTTCTCTCCCAAATTCATCGTTATACTTGATTTCGACATCAGGTTTATAATTACGATAAGCTTCCATCGACTCCCTTGCATTGAGAGACTCTCGCATTCGATTTTCATATTCGCGGGTAGCTTGATCTTTCGCATCGCCCATTTTTTTGGTTCGCTCCTTTTCCATCTCCCGCAGCGCGTCTCTCCGCCTTTGTTCAATCAGCCAGAGTGTCTTTTCTTTATACAGCCGCTCCTTCTCTCGCTCCTCGTTGGTCAAAGGCTTGATTAGTCCTTGAGCCTTGAGTAATGAAAGCGTAGAAGCCATCCCTCCTCTCACGTACTTCTCTGAACCAGTCGCTCCATAAACAGCTGTGTCTTGTTCAGGAACTTCACTTTCGGATCTACCATCTGGCTTCTTTACCTCATCACCAGCCATCAACCGCTCCATCTTCTGTCGCTCTTCCTCTTCATCGACCTCCGATTCCGCCATTTCTGAATCCACTTCATCTTTGACATGTGCAAGAGACTTGGGCCGCGATGAGGTCATATAATCTTCCGTCTTCTTAGCCGCAGCCGCTCGCTCCTGTTGTAAACTGACAGTACGAATGAATTCTGATGTATCATCTATCACTATTACATCTGGATTGTCGTCGTCATCATCTGCCACGGGCGCAGGAAGAACAAGATCGTTGTCGGCGTCTACTTGTACATTCTCCATTGGTCCCGATTCGTCGTTTTTTTTCTTGCGCTTGTTTCTAAGCTTGCCAGCCTCTCTCCGCATCCGAGACATCGCGGCCTGGATCTCCTCGTCATCAATCATGATCTCTTCGAGAGCTGTTGTTGTGTTAGCAGGTTGGTCCGGTGCAGGGTCGACATCCATTTGATCAGGTGCAGGTTTGAGTTCATCGGGCTCCAAGACGGCTGTTGGTTTTCGACTCGATTTATCCTTCTTCTTTTTGGACTTTCTTGGTTTCTTGAATCCCGGGTCTCCTTCTTGTATGTAGTCCGAGCCAATGGTCTCTATACAAGGAGCGTTGTGACACCAGTACCATTCATTGAACAAATTCTGCTAAACGACTGTCAATAACACTCTATCACACTCACTTGTGTAGTCCAAACTCATCAAGCCCGTTTTCAGGAGCTCAGCCGTCTGTTGCTTAGAATGCCGGTTTCCTGAATCCGCTGCACCCGAACCTTCGGCTACAGTCGATTGGTACGCACCAAGTCCAGCTCCGAGCCTGAACGTTTTCTCTTTTTTGCCGTCAATGTCTTCATTGTATTTTGATAGAACTTCAGTGGCTTGACCCGGGTTAAGAAATTCGTCATCGTCGTAACCTGTATACTGCCCCGCCAGCGCACCCTTTCGCTTGAGCTCGAGTGCCTCTTTCGTTCGAGTGTCCTCAGTCATATTAACGTTCTCGAGTTCGTCGTCTTCGGCATCTAGTATTCGATTATCTTTGAGTGTGAGCACGACTTCATCGCCTTGCGTGAAATCTTCAAGCTCATGAGCTACCTTAAGACCCTCCAAATCACCCTCGCCATAAGTCGCTGCTTCCTGCTCCGCAATCTCCCGCTCCTTCTTCTCGGCTTCTACCGCTAGTTTCTTCGATTGCTTCTTTTGACGCTTCACCCACGTTTTTAAGTCATCGGTATCGGCTGCAAGGTCTGCGAGACCTCTTCCAGCAAGTCGAGCTGACAGCTCACGTTTGTTCTTCGCTTTTATCACTCTCTCCTGCACCTCCCCTGCCTTCTTCGCCTCCGACTCTTCGGCCCTTCGGCGTGAATAGTTAAGTTCGGCTCGAGCTTCAGAGGTGAGCTCGGATTCTGGTACTGTAGTCGCATCACCAGGTACGGGAAGTGGCTTGAGACCAAGCGAAATACGAATCTTGTTCGTCTCTTCAATGGAGAGACTCTCTTTCACCTGTGACATCGTGATGTGGTATGGCTTGATGGAGAAGACAAGGAGATATGAGCGCGGCGAGGCGAGGCAAAGACGAGTTTCTGGCGCAGAACCGTACCCAGTTGCAGCAGTGCAGGGTCGGGCGAGTGCTCCACTCCACGGATTCTACGAACCCGAGAATACCGCGGGTCAGGCGGCCCCGCACTATCTTGCGCGCAGCTGCTCCCAAGTGAGACAGTGCAAGCACCTTGTCAAATTTGGAACAAAAAGCTATATTTTGTTTCAGTTCTTTCCATGTTTCTTCTGCTTCAGGAGCAGTTAGGGTCACAAAAAGAAACAAAAAAAACTGTATCTTATGAGGCCATATGCTTATGGAACCAATCTCACTTCTCTATGTCCAGCCAACCTCTTTGCATTTTAATTTCTTCTCTCCGAAGATATGATTCCTTTCAGGAGTGATGTACCTCTGCAACAGTCATTATTTCTTGACAAAACCCCATGAACCCACTTTCTCTGGGCGCAGTCTTGGACTCATTGCAAGGTTGCCCACCCTTGGCAATGGCAGAAGGCTGCTCCTAGGCTAGTCATCTAGGAGGTGACTTCTTAGTCCCACAGTTGTTATAGGATGAATAAATCATACACTCAAAATATATTACCTGATATTGTTTTCCAGGAAACCATGGGTGTATGCTGAAAACTGCTTACAGGCTGAGTTGTAAATTGTTGTATCATTCCATCTGAGTGATAAGAGTTTGTGACTTTGACTGGCTTATCTTTGGTAAGGGTACCTTTTGGTCACCTAGACACAGAAATCTGGGTGCCCCGAGGAAACATGGTCCAGACTGTTTTGGATTTCAGTCCAACCAATGAGATTTCTGCCTTAAATCTCTTTCAAGACCCTCAAAAATAAAATAGGGATCAACTTGTTGAAGTAAAATTGTCGAACTCCATAAGTTCTCATGTTTCTTCTTTTCCTAACACAACCTCATCTTTTTATTTCTTGTTCTATGTACTGTCTATTTCTTTGTTTCTCAATTTTTCTTTTCTCATACAGGAGCAGGCAATGGCAATAACCCCGGACTGCCAATAATTGCACATTCATCGGTACATTAAAACCTATTCATCACTCATCTCTCACACTTCAAAACCTATTGTACAGATCCTTGCTCCGTATACCTGACCAGATCAAACAGTCTTGAGATCCTCTTTTCTTTTTCCTTGTCAATTACCATTTTCTCTTGTGATTGATCAAGGTGAGGATCTTGAGTAGTGTTAATCATAACACTTGGATTGAACTAAGAAGTTCTTCCCTGTTTTTCTGTCACAACTACCGCAATTCTATTTTCAAACATCAAAACTGCTGTTTTTCTTGGATTATTATCTCAAAGTCTCACACTGACATCTAAGTTGGTAGGTGTCGGAAAAAAACTTGTGCCAAACTTGTATGCAGACCAACCTGAGTCAGGTTGTGGGCGCCAAAAAGGGCATGCCAAGGTGCACCTCTAAACTCATAAATTGGGGTATGCGCATCTTTTACCAGAAGGTGGTGCCTGGGCCTGTCTAGGGGTTGGAGAAAGGCCAAATTATATACAACCATTCTCACATTTAAAGTCTCCATTTCCATGCCAAAATTCAAACAACAACTCAAACAAAAGACTTCAAAAGCCACCAAAGATCCAACCACATACATACAATTAGAGCTTCATCTGACTTCAATAACTCTCCCTTCCACACCCTTTCCCTCATTGGCTGCCCTGATTGACAAATATTTGAGTGTGCAAAGGGGTTTCAAGTTTGAAAGCACCCAGCACAAAACTCTGAGTTTCTGGTGCATAGCCACTAGTGTATTGTCACAAACATCTAACACAAGATTTCAAAGGAGCCAGTAGAAAGGAAGCCAAACTTAAAACCCCCTACTGTACTCAAACATGGTCAACAAAAGATAATCAAGTTCCCACTTGCTAAACCACCCTTGAAATGGAAAGCCAAAGTCTATGTATACAACATCAATTATGGCTAAATGTCTCCAAACAAGTATATTGTTTAAGCTGATATATAGATTTTTCCACTGCCAATATATTTTCATTGCATGGAAGCTTGCTATGTAACATAGCATGTCTTCATGTGATACTATGCACCATTTTTCGAGGTCCCTACCTTGGAAAATAGACCTATTGCATCACATCTTGGCCTGCTATGTGACATAGCATGCCTCTATGTGATGCAATTTTCTTGACATTGTTTTTCCAGCTACAAATACTGAGATACAAAGCTTTTGAACATTAGTGGTTCCATTTTGACAAAAGGCACAAAGGCAGACCTAGAATAATTTGAATGCACCCACCACCTGAAAACTGAAGGTGGAGCCTTTTTCAGGGGAATTCCTTGCAAGCCCTGTGAGCCTTTCCCTACCAGAGTAAAGGTATCTGTACTCAAGAAGGGTACTGTGTGCCAGCCTCTTGCGCATACTGTACAATGATCTTGTCATGAGGCAGCTCAACCCCTCTTGCCTTGGATTTTCATTACAAGTTCCCTTCTCAAGGGTTATTTCTATATTTAATCCACATGTACACTACACTGGCCAACTTAAACAAGCTTTCAAGAGTCCAATTTCCTTGGAAACCAAATTGTTGTACAGTGTCTTCAAGAGAGTTGTGCACAAAATTTTTCTAGAGTCCAGACACCTTTTCTCTAGAGGGAAAGGTGCATAGGGCTTGCAAGGAAGTCCCATGCAAAATTACCAACCCTTAAGTTGGCCTGCATACAAGTTTGGTGTAAGTCCTTAGGTGACTCTACCCAGATTGGATCTCAGTATGTGGCTTTGATAAGTTTACCATTTTCTATAAAATAGAATTCTGTTCATTCTGGGATTTGGAGATAGATCACTCTTTTAATTCATATTCTGTTCATCATATTGTTCAGATCAAATGAAATTTATAATGCCCATCTAAATTCACTGCCTGTTCAGATCCCTACCTACCTAGCTGTGCCAGTCCTTCAAGTATGAAAGAATTTTTTTCTATGTCTCAGGATAATCCAGCAATTACTGGGGTTATATTAAGTAACTTCCCAAGAGGGAAAATGGATTATTTCTGGGAAACTGGAACAAATATAACATGGATGAATTATTTTTCCTTGTAAGATATAACAAGAGAGGAACATACCATGATGAATGGTTACCAGTGTAAAAAAACCCTAAAGCTGAAATCACACTTAGAGCTTACAGGGCAGAAAAAAGAGTTCAGAGACTCCATGCATAGTTATGACTGTTGAAATTCAGTAGAACATGTACAGGATGGAATGGTATAGGGATATGCTTATATGAGATATAACCCTGTCCTTTTCCCCAATGTGTCACATCATCAGCTTACTCTTTCCCTACGCAAAAATCTTTAGGGAAAGAGTGAGTGACCCCTTTTCAGTTTTCCTTTCTCTCTGTTTTATAAATCTCTTTGTTTTTCTCACCTGATCTAACCAAGCCTGGCTTACACTCCTTTAGACATCCTATATTTGTTTCTCTCTAAAAGAGCCCCAGGCTGATAATCAACCACACCCAGATTTAGGTTAGACATGTTGTACTGAAGGATTCCCACATTGTTATCTTCCGCTTTTCTAACTCTCTTTCAATTGTCTTCAGGTCAGCGCATGTGGTTTTTCCACTGGGTTAGAGAGTTACTCACCCAGTTTATTGGACCTTTGTATCAGGTGTGACTAGCTGTTTTCTATCACTTTCTTTCTCATATTTTTCCCAACGCGAAAATCTTTAGGGAAAGAACATCCTATATTTGTTTCTCTCTAAAAGAGCCACAGGCTGATAATCAACCACACCCAAATTTAGGTCAGTGCATGTGGTTTGTCCACTGGGTTAGAGAGTTACTCACCCAGTTTATTGGATCTTTGTATCAGATTATATTTGACAATGACATCCTCTCTTGGTGGGAGATGTTAGCCCTGAGTAC
>MU167245.1:200314-213967 GCA_015951145.1 Cronartium quercuum f. sp. fusiforme G11 | reverse complement strand
CTTTTCTTTTCTTTTCTTTTCTTTTCTTTTCTTTTCTTTTCTTTTCTTTTCTTTTCTTTTCTTTTCTTTTCTTTTCTTTTCTTTTCTTTTCTTTTTTTTTTTTTTCTTTTCTTTTCTTTTCTTTTCTTTTCTTTTCTTTTCTTTTCTTTTCTTTTCTTTTCTTTTCTTTTCTTTTCTTTTTTTTTTTTTCTGGACAGTATGTGTATTGTCCCCATGGTGTCTCAAATGATGATGACACCATCATATCTTTTAAGTTTCTGGTCACATTACTTCCATCCAACTTCCCCATTGAACAATGTCCCCAACATGGGTCTCTTGCTTTTTGGTAGTTTGCAAGACTGCTACTTTGACAGAACAGGGGCCTTTGGATGCCTTGGGATTCCCCAAACCTCAGTCAAGTCACTTGTGGACTCCTTGTGAACAAAATCCCCAAACCTTTAGTGTAAGTCTCTGAGGTGTTCACATTTACTTATCCATAGCTGTATCTACTTTACTAATTGTCAGATTCTGACACTGTGGGACAGCTCTTGAATCATAGATAAGTGGAAATTATAGCAGAAGAAGGTGAAAAACAGGGAAATGAGGTTGTATAAATAGGTTAGTGCAGAAAAAGAGCTTGAGGCTTTGTTATTATTCTAAGAAAAACTCAGGAGCCTTTGTTTACTGAGTTTATAAGTTACTATAAATTTGGTGTGATGATTAGAAGTGAGCAACTTGAAACAGATCTGTGAAAGACAAACTTTTATATATAAAAATAAAAAAAAAACTCAGTGGAAAAGAGGATTAAAACAGTTATAAAACTCCCAGGACTCAAGCCAAAACAAAAGAAAGCAGAAAAATGAATAACGCACAAGCAACACAGTGAAATAAACATGAGGATGATATAGAAAATAGGATCATAAGCCACACCATGTGCAATGGGGACCTTGGTACAAGGGATAATTATGGAGTAAGCTCAAAAAGTTACAATGTTTCATTCATATGGGCAAAAGTTTAGTTTTGATTTTTTGAGGTTTCTAAATGCACCTTACATTTCTTGCATCTTTCCTCTCAAAAAGCATATTCCCATCTGGGAAGCTCATGAATGCTGGCAGTGAGTACCCCACTTTACTTATAATGTTTGAGTTTGTAATGGAGTTTCAGCTATAGGTCCCTCATGCCCAAGGACTCCTCAAAACTGGACAGATCCACCATGCCAGGAAAGACTACATCTCCCTCCCTTAAACAACTAGCTCTCTCAGAGTCAGCTAAAGGGTTTATCCTTGGACTTGTACTCTTATCACAAAAATACAAGGAGTGATATTATATGAAAAAAAGGAATAAGACAACACAAGAGACATGATTAGATCCAGAGCCCCTAGTTGTGCTTGTCCATGGATTAGGGTCTTAGAGCTTCAAAAGTTTCCTATAATATAGAGTGTTACAGCACATTTCCAGGTGTTATATGTAATTCACATTTCATATTCTTTGTTAGGTCAGGGTGTCTCTTTGGCTGATTCATTGGTTAGTCAGAAATAGTTTTTGGGCTGACACTGAGTCTCTATTCCTGTATCTTGCAGTTTTTTTAGTGTATATATATTTTTTATACAGTTTCATATATCATATCTTTTGGGGAATGTTGCAAGTGTATGTCATTCAAGGTTGTGTTTCTCACAGCTTCAATGTGTGTATCCGATTGATGAGTTCAAGGTCAACACTGATTTGAGGGTGATAGATGAGGAGGTCAAGATCCAAGACTTGATAAAAGCACTCAGTAATGGTCAGAGTGTGCATTGGCACCCTGTGACCATCTCTCTTGACCAGCTTTGTTTTGCCAATCCTGTTTTTTTTTTTTTTTTTGGCTCCTCCTTGGCATTCCTCTTGTGTTGGACTGTATAAGTGAAGAGATGGCCTCCCAATAGCTCAAAAAAAAAAAAGAAAAAAAATAAGCAACAGTTATTACTTTGTATCTAAAGAGCTTGAGCTGGAAGTAAAAAAACGTTTGTCTCCCAAAATCTCAGCCAAGGCTTCAAGTATCCCAGCACTAATCCCCAAGTTGAGATTTATTCTTCTCATCCAGCCAATCTCTGTTGTCCTTCTTTCTTTCGTTTCTTTTCTTTTTTTTCTCAATTTCTTTGAGATTTTCAAGTCATGCCTAGTCAAGATAACAGGCACTACCTTACAACTGGTGATAGCTCTGTACCTCATGAATTCTTCTTGACTGGTGATGTGTTCTTAGCTCTACATGACTGACATGATTCCTTCTCAGGAGCTGTGTTTACGTTTTAAGGAGGGATGAGCTCTGGAACAAACCTGGGGCTCGCCCACCTCCATTATAATATATATAAAGGATGCACCCACCACATGAGGTTCAGGGTTAGGGGCAGACTTTCTCTTAAACCTCCAACACGTTGGGTCTGTGGGAAAGATCAGCGTGAGACCCGTACGAACCTTTTTTTTTTTTTGTTCTTTCTTTTTTTGACTTGGTCACGTTTGGAGGTTTCCCACCGAAGGAGCTTAAAATCAGTTCACACACCCATACTCCAGGGAAGTAATTTTGCTTCAAGCTGACATAACGTGTGAATTGTGCAATTCTCTTCTTGGACAAGCAAATTCAAAAGTCACCAGACCTCATAAAAGTCTAGCTAGCCCTCTGAGGTATGTTTGGTTTGTGGGATTACCTGATATTATCTCATACTATCGACTCCTCCTGTCTCTTGCTATATTTCACCATAGTCGTCATCATCACGGTTTTTTCAAGCATAAATGTTTCGCTTCTCAAATCTCAGTCTGCTCACTATCACCTTCCTCATCTTACACCACCTCAGTATCACGTCAGCTGAATTACTGGCCGATGGTCGAATTCCACTCGGAATACCTACCAAAGACTTTGATCGACCCAACTCGAAGCTAGTGAAAAAGTTTAAACAAATCATCACGCCCTTGAACAAGTTAAAGTACCGGGTCTCCGCTTTCCTCTTCCTCGTTCCTACAGCAGGAGCGGGGTTCGAACAAGAAATTGGAACACGATTAACCAATGATTCGATCTTTTATCCTGGTCAAAATTTGAATCAGGGGCAATACGGCTTCAGGTGAGTTTTTTTTTTTTTTTCTTATCAGCCGGCAGGACGCAAATGAAACTGTTTACTAATGCTTTTTTTTATTTTATTTTTTTCCTTTTCTTTCCGCGTCGCGCGTTGAAGACGAACTGGGGTTGTCCTGCAAATGGACCAAACCACAACACAAACTGATGTCACGGCCTTTCATCTGGTGAGCATTCGCAGGTGTATTTCAGAGACCCATTACTAAAACGTACTCATACGTATATAATATACCTTACATTTCCATGGACTCCAGACTGTACGAACTAGTTCTAAGCACCCGTTGAATATCTCTCATGGCTATCTTCTTGGTTTCCTTGAAAATCCAACAGTTAGTGGACCTTGCTTTTTTAAAACATGGACGTCGTAAGTAGAAGTTATCATGCTGACAATCCCGTAATTGCGAATCCAGACAGGTATGTGCCTTTACTTTATCACCGCTTGCCTACGCGCAACGGTGTCACAGTCACGCTACCGGTGCAGTATCGTAACTGTGGATGATGAGCTCACTACTTGGTATCGCCAAAGCGACACGGTACTCCAGCCCCCAAAAGGCAGGACTTCACTTTATCGTGAAGTCGATCCGATACCGGTATTGTACTGTGGCACCGTTGCCAGTGCGCGGACATGCCTCTTCTCATCAATCCATGTTTCATCTCCCCCACAGGCGACCACATCTGGGACATTTTCTACGGATCTGATTTCAATTCAGATCCAACCGCTTCACTGCCCAGTAAGGGTGCCAATCGCATCCGCGTTCGAGATTTCGCTAGAAAGGAGTTGTATTCGATTCCATTAGAGCCCATAAAGTTGTATAACTTTGCTATACTGTGTGACTGGAATAAAAAGTCTTTCTTTTTTTTTTTTTTTCGTTTCCGTTTCCCTTTCTATATCTCTTTTACACAAAACTTTCATTTTAACAAATCATTCGAAAATTGTGCAACCTCTCTCCGAAGTGAGTTATCCGTATTTTCTTCTATAGGTGATCTTAACCTTCAACAAGTCACCAAATCGATCCCAAATGATCCAAAAGCGATAAATTCTGCTACTAAATCCGATTTTCATTTTGAGGTTATCAGATTGTGAGCTTTGGTTTTTTTTTTTTTTCTTTTTTGACCTTTTATAACACAACCCAATCTTTTTTTTTAAAAAAAAAGGAGCATTTTGAGAAATAAATAAATAAATTAATTAATTAATCAACAGCCCGGTTGTCAACCCTGAAGATAATCCCACTGACCGTGGAGACGTGGTTCATCATGGTCTTCACGTATGTCAACTTACCAAATATATATATATCTCTTCTGCTTTATAAATCTTCTTCTAATCAAAAAAAAAAAAAAACCTTTACGTGTGTCTAGACCGGCTTAAAGAAAGAAGAAGTAACTTTTTCTCGTGGATATGTAGAGAAACTTGAAAAAAATCAAAAAATTACGCTTGATGTAGTGAACGGACCGAAAAAGTGAAAAAAAAAATTGAAACAAAATCTAATAACTCGGTCCTTAAAAGCTTAAAATAATGATCGAAAAGTAACAGAATCGATTTTTTTTTTTTTTTTTTTTTTTACCATTTGATGGATATAACACTCAAAGAGGATAGTAGTCGTATAAAAAGATCGGTTTATCATCTTCTTCACCACAGTGTTTCATAAGCCCTGCCATTACTTTATTATTTTATTTATTGTCTACACTTGCTTGGTATGTTTTTATACCCACTTGTATTAGGCCCCATAATCACACCGGTGCATAATTAATAAGTAGGACAGATTAGTGTGTGATGTTACGCCAAAAGGCAAGTTCAAAGAAGAAAAAACTGGACCGGAACACTCGCTCCCCCAAAGTCCACATGTGTTGGTGGCGTAACGGATGTGTATATGGAGCCCACAAGCCGAAGAAAAAAAGGCAAGGCTGAGGGAGAAACTTTCTCAACCTGATTTGGATGAAAAGCTTGTGACTGATCCCCGAGCTTCAATAAATTGAAGTGCCTTGCTATACAGCTGATTGAGATACTGATATACCATCTCTGTGGGAGGAAACGTAACAGTGATGTTCTCGTACATAGCACTATGCGGTATACTAATTCTATTGGATCCACATGATTTACTGATGCAAAAAGTAAAAAGAAAGCAAGACTGGTGGGATGAAATGGGAACCAATTGAGGACCTCAACCAAACAGCTTCAAACTTCCTAAACCAACTGGTGTCTCCACCTCCTGTTCGGCCGGAGGATCTATGTGGGTGGAATTTGACTGCTCGAATCCTCGTCCGAGTAAACTCGCAAAAAGCTCGTCTTTCTGCTCTTCTGGCCATAAATCTGTCGGGATCGGGACCATAAAGCTGACCAGTTTTTCGTGGACGTGATATCGAATCTTTCGACCTTTTGACGCTTTAGGGTCTGCGCCTGCTCGGTGAGTCCGTTGTGCTCGATTGGCCGGAAAAGAGGTGGGATCTGTAGTAAGGGTCCGGGGGCCCAGTTACGCTGAGTATTGAAACAAAAGCTTCCCGGGGGTCGAGACAAGCAAGCCATCTTCAAGACTCACCTATATCTCTCATATTCGTGTCGACGACTTCTTTCAAAAGTGAATGATAAAAATCTCGGTCATCGAAGATGTCCTGATTTGGTGCATCTAAAGCGGTCTTCTTGTCAGGTCCGGTTGCTCTTCGCATTCGAGTGCGCTCCACCAATCGGTCTTTTTCTCCCGGCATGGCCCAAAGGCTGTCTAATTGGTTCATCGCGTTCTGGTTCACCGCATTAAACTTTTTATGTTGTTGACTGAGGCTAGAGGCTGCGTTGATTTTGGAGGACCATTTAGAGACCGTGGCCCGCAAATGAGGCGATAGTCTGAAAAGGAGGATGACCTCAGAAAATTAGCCAAGGATTATATGTGCTATGAGAGATTTGAATTGATCAACCAACATTTTATCGAGCTCCTTGGCATCATCGAGACAAGTGTTGAGATCGCTGTCAGCTTTGCGTTTCCTTCGCAGGTTTTCAGGTACCTCGAGTGAGTCATTGGTCTGCATCATCTCCTAAGGAAAATTTGCAAACGATTCATCTCAGTGATGGCATCTATTACAACAAAATGACGTTCACTCACGGCACGTAACTTTCCAACCGTGGAGCTGAGCAAGAGTAATTGCTCAAGCGCAGCTTCTTTGGATTCGACCAATGGTTCTTCCGACATTTTCTAATTCCACTGACCATGCTCAGTTCCAGCCAAAATATAATTCTTTAGTCATCCACGGGGTTGAATGAAAGACAGACCTTAGACAATTCATTTGTGGCCGTCAGCACTTTTTGCATCCCGATGCGCAATCCAAGTAGTCTATCGTACGTAGCCTTGATTCCAACATAGCCTCTCACATGGCTCAGCTAAGACACGAGCAAGGCGTAAGTGGATTCGATCTCACCAGCTGAGCTTTAATGGCCTTTCCCTTGTTGATATCGGCTTTGACAGAAGCCTGCAGTTGTCTAACAAGTGAGGTGGCTTCTGGTCCCACAGGGTCTCTTGCATCATTGTCCGGCTGACGTGATGTAGACCAGGCTGCTGCTTGGGGTCTAGGACCGAATTTGAGCAATTCGGGGTCGGGCTGAAGTTGATTTGAGGAATTGAGATGCGATGCCTTGCGGTCATCAAGCGTCGACGAGACCTGGTCACCATCTGATGGAATTGATTGAGCCTCGGAGGCCTCATCCTCATCTTCATTCTCGTCCTCAGTCTCGGAGCCGAGAGAGGCTGTTTCCTGAAGCTCCTTACGGGTGACTCTCCGTCCAGAATATTTTGAAGTAGGATCTTCTTCGATGAGGAACTCATTTCGTAGCCGACTGGGAGAGACGGGGCGATATTCGGTAAGATTTCTGTCGTCTTTGTTTGCTTTGGCATCGATCGAGTGGTAGGAGTCTTCAGGGTCTAACTCTGCAGGTGCGGCGGAGGACAAGTCCTTGATGAGACTGGCAAATGTTGAAGCCATTGATAATGACTGGGTAAAAAAGTGTGAAGTGATAAATTCGAAAGTGAGATTTAAAGAAAATTTTTGGAAAAACTTTTGAGGGTCACCACTTGTAACAGTAGCACGCAGTGTATGTTTACATACAGTGCTGCGGATGCACAGGTGAGGTCTAACACAGAGGAACAGCTCGGGGCCAGGTCCGGAGCTTCCTTTCAACTCCGCCAGGATTTTAAAGACTTGGCTAATCCTGCCCAAAAGACAAGGCTTTCATGAAAATTGGTTGACCTTGGATTATGGCACAGTCCTCCTTTATACTTGGAGCAGGTTTGAGAAGGACTGGGAACTACTGAAAAAATACGTGACTTGACCCTAGATAACAATTGCATCTGGAAGATGCTATCCACAAAAGAACTTTACCATACTGACAGTTGAGAGAGTTGTCTTGCAGATGTAGTGGAAGATATATCGATAACAAGCTACCAGTCTTGGACGTAAGTAGGAGAGATTTGATTGAACAATACCATGGAATTATTGGATTGGACTCAACTCGATGCAAGTGTTCTAGGTTTCTTCCATTGCCATCATATTTGACTCGGATACCAAACTCAAGGAGTCCTTGGACATGAATTCCCTCATACCAATGTCCAGGGTGTTTTTTCTGAGATTTGATTTGGAGGGGGCTTGTCAAAACCCACCAATGAATTTGCTGGACAGTATTTCCAAGGAATTCTTGATCTCTGGCTTCCAACCAAAATCTCTAGGTATTTCCCCAACTTTTCTTGAACGGAAAACCTTGAGGAGTCCTTCTATCAGTGTTAATACAGGCTTCACCACAAAGGGATTTTTGCAAGGTTTATTTCAAATGTCAAACAAGCCCTTGAATCAAAAGCCTGGGCAAGTTGTTTGAGGAATCCTTGGGTAAAGTGGACAAGGCAACATCAACAACACTAGTACCTTAGATTAAAAGTGATCATCGAAAGCAAACTCTTGGATTTTGTTTTGTTTTTTAGAGTTTTTCCAGGGAAAATATCAGGACCAAACTTGACTTCAGATAAACTCCTTGGTCAGAGTTTCTCTAAGGGTTTTTTATCCATCAAAGGAATTGATAGTGAGAAGAAAGAAAATGGAAAAATAGAAATGGATAGGAGAAGGAAAAGAAGAGGAAAAAAGTTGAGGTCAAGAGGGGTCAAGATAAATTGAACGTGGGTTTAAGGCATACTTTTGGTTAGGGTGAGAGTTATGGTCTGGGCCTGCTGTGGCACCTCACTGCCGTGATTGGCCGTGGGATGTCATAGCAGTCACAGACAAGCAGGAGTTTACTTGTTACAGACCAGAAACTCTGCTTCACAAACACCTCCAAGAGATCTCACCTGATCGGTTGTCACTTTAAGCATATGGCGTAGACTATGCACCGCCCTTTAATATGCTTATGGGGTGGGTTTCTGAGAAGTCATTTTGACTGGAGCTGTGTTTATTCCAACTTCTCTGGTTGGTCAGAACCATTCAGCGTTCAATTTCATCCTCTTGACCAGTCTCACGTTCTACCTCGTACCTAAACCATCTCAACTCTTAACTTGAAGCAAATTTATCATTTGGTCGAAATGGATGCTCATTTGGCTACTCACCAATTACGCCTATTCAAACAAATGTGTCCTTTCCTCGCTCGTACCTCACCCACGACCTTGCGTCAAATGTCCACTACCTCGGTCATGGGTATCACTCGTCTCAGGATTCGAGCTCAAGCCTGCCCAATTCTTGGTCCCGTATTAAGCTTCAAGCGCCAACAAGATGTGTCTGATGGTAGTCGATCTTATGCTAAATCGACAAATTATGACCCGGTTCAACATGCCTCCAAGACTCCGATGGCTGGATCTTGTCCTCATGCCGCTGCTGCGGGTCATCGAGCTCCTATTCTAGCCAATGTGGCCACCTCGAAATCCACGGCTCATAAGGAAGCGGGTGACAGTAAGTTGTTTGACTACGAGGAATTCTATGAAGCCGAACTTGAGAAAAAGCATCAAGACAAGAGTTACCGATAGTACGCAACCCTGATCCGTATCTGTCTGAAGACCGAGTCACTGAACTGGAATGTTACTGATTCTAGTTTCAACAATGTCAATCGTTTGGCGGCTAAATTTCCAATCGCCCACACTGCTGACCCAAAGGAAGAAGTTACAGTGTGGTGTAGTAATGATTATTTGGGAATGTCTAAACATCCACGTGTTTTAGACTCGATGAGGTTGGTAAATTTCTTCCAGAGCTTCACTATCATAGTTTGATCACACTCATTGCGATCAACAAAATTTGATTTACATGTAGACAAACTCTCACCAAGTACGGCGCAGGAGCAGGCGGGACTCGTAACATAGCGGGGAACGCTGCGCTTCATCTCTCTTTAGAGTCTACCTTAGCAGAACTTCATCGTAAAGAAGCAGCTCTGGTTTTCAGTAGTTGTTATGTTGCTAACGATGCCACCCTCAGTACGCTCGGCTCCCGATTACCGGGTTGCGTGATCTTTTCGGACTCGTCGAATCATGCGTCAATGATTCAAGGCATTCGACATTCGCTTGCGGAGAAAGTGATCTTTAAGCACAATGATCTAGTAGATTTAGAATCCAAGTTGAATCGCTACCCCAAGGATCGTCCTAAAATCATTGCGTTTGAGAGTGTGTACTCGATGTGTGGCTCGGTCGGTCCGATCGAGGGGATTTGCGATCTTGCCGAGAAGTACGGTGCCATCACTTTTCTCGATGAGGTCCATGCGATCGGGATGTATGGGCCACGTGGTGCTGGTGTAGCCGAGCATTGCGACTATGAAGTTCAAGCCAAAGGTGGCGCTGCTGGCACCGTGATGGGTCAGTGGCATTATGGTGTTTTGTGATCGGCCGAGTTCTCGCTAATTTGTTTGTATCTGTACGTCGCCTGGACGATGAAGATCGGATTGATATCATCACTGCCACGCTTGGCAAGGCTTACGGCGTAGTGGGTGGCTACATTGCCGGCTCGAGCGCGTTAGTGGACGTGGTGCGTTCCTACGCGCCTGGTTTCATCTTTACTACTTCCCTGCCACCTGCGATTGTTTCGGGCGCCCAAGCTGCTGTTCGATACCAAATCAACCATCTCGATGATCGTCGCTTACAGCAACTTAACACTATCGAGCTCAAACACACCCTTACTCACGATCTCGATTTGCCGGTGATGGACAATCCTAGTCACATCGTACCCATTCTAATTGGTGATCCTGAGAATGCCAAGATGGCCAGTGACCTCTTGTTGAATAAACACGGTATATACGTGCAGTCAGTAAAATGTCCAGCTTGGTGTCTGATCTTTATCGTAACTGATCATTAGGGGTACCCTTTTTTTTTTTTTTTTTTTTTTTTTTTTTATCGGATTCAGATCCATCAATTTTCCAACGGTCCCCAAGGGTGAAGAGCGATTGAGAATCACTCCGACTCCCGGTCACACTTTGACCCAACAACTCGAGCTGGTCAGCGCCTTGGACTCGGTCTGGGACGAGTTGAAGCTCAAGAAAACTGCGGACTGGAAGGCGCTCGGTGGCCGGGCCGGCGTTGGAGCCTGCAAGGAAGATTTACCGTCGAGCACGCGCATCTGGACTGACAAGCAGTTGGGTTTGATCGACGGGACGTTCCCTAAAAGATTAGGCCGCGAGGTGGGATGGTTTCCTCCTGGCCTTTCTACAGCCTCTGTTCTTGAGCAGGACATGATGGGAAAGCATAGGGAGGAAAAAGCTATAGCTGTGGGTCTTGGACAAATGGCTTCTCAGTGAATAGGTGTCCAGATCGCAGCTTGGTTGGTTTGATTTAGAGACAAGTTTTATCATCTTTGGACAACTTTACTGTTACCTACGCCAAAGATTGTGCTGATGGGACTATGCTGCAGTGGTACGGTGGTATCTTTTAAGAATGTAGTGCTATCCTGGTCTGGTATAATTTAGTCTATCTGGGCAATAGCAACTTTGATTACTGCATAGTAGGATTGATCCCTGTCATGTTCCCAAATTGGTCAAATTGGCCAATTTGTGTGATCTGGTTCACCATGATGGTGGGACATTCTAAAGCCCTGCCCTGGCTTTGGACCTTGGTGCTCAAGTTGACTACTCTTCACATGTCAAACAATACATGGAAGGTTGAAGCCTCATCGAGATTGCAATCAGTCGATTCCCTACTTTATAGAGTTTGATGAGATGGATGGTATGTTGACAACATCCTTGAATTACACTAAGGCGACGAGAAGATGGAGACCAAGGCAGTCTGGAGGGTTACCCGAATGACTAGGTCAAGTTTGACGTTCGATTTCTTTGATTTGTTTCCAATTTTCTTGTACGATTTCTAATCCTGCTTTGGCCGAGCTTTCCGAGTGATTATGATCTAGATTAACTGAGGTACCGAATCCAGAACCCAATATGCCAATCTGATGAGAAATGTCACTAGCCGATGGGCTTCCAGCTGTACCACAGAGAGCGTCCTTGAGCATCTCCCATCTTCGTTGACCGGCTCGAACCCTATGAGGTACGATGAGAGGGTTTAAGTCGAACTCGGTTTCACCTGGTCTGAGGATGGGTTGATTAAGTGGTAAGGCGCGAATGGTAGCTGGGAGTATTGAAGGACTCGAGGGAGGAGGGTAAGGCGCAGGAGATTTTTTGAAGAGGAGGGAATCGTCGATAAACTCGATCAGTCGGTCACTTTGATTATCCGGAAATTGGCAGCTAGAGTCAGTTTGATCACACTATTTGACACACACACAGAGAGAGAGAAAAAACGATCAGGGCTTTGGGTCACTCAACTGGTCATTGACCGGCGCAAAGTGTTGAGCAGAATGGTATAGTTCGATTATAGACCTGAGATTGTTCGGAGGAGTGGATGTGGTGAGTTTAGATTTTTGATGATGAATGGGATTGATTGGTTTTTTTGATGAGGTTGAGATGAATCTGTGAGAGAGTTGAAAGGAAAAGTTTTGGAATCGATTGAGATGTACCAACAAAAGTTTCATCTTGAAAAATGAGATAATTGAAAATCGTGAATATTTCGAGAGTCTCTGAGATTGAAAAAGAAAAACTTCTCGGTCCTCGGGCTTTTGAACTTTTTCATGCCCCGAAAGCCCGAGCCCGAGCCCGATGTGAAACCCCCCCCCCAAAAAAAAAAAAATGGGGGGAGATCAGATCAGATCAGCTGAGAAATTTTAGTAAAAAAATAAAAATAAAAATAAAAATAAAAAAAACGGTGATGGAACCGAAAAATTCATCAAATTCCAAATTTCAAACTGAACACGACGAAATCAAAAACGATTTGGTCAGATTATCAAAAAACGATCAAAGTTCTCTTCTGATTGAGAAATCTGAAATCAAATCACTTAAATCTAAAATTAGTCAAGTTTCACGAGAATATAAAACAAAACAAAAACCACTCCTAGAATTTACCAAGGACGAACTTTTACGATTACCTACGGTACCAGTTGTTGATGATGATAAATCAGGTGAAGAAGAAGAAACAGAAGAAGAAGAAGAAGAAAAACTTGAAACCGATACACTTCCACTTTGGGTAGACAAGTCATTCGATACATTCTTGTGGACAGTCCCTTTTACTACGGTTTTTATTTGCTTGTAAGGTTCTCTGTTTTTTTTTTTTTTTTAAAAAAAATAAAAAATAAAAACTTGCCTCAAAGTTGGGTAAAGTAAGACTATGATGCTACTTCAAACTAACCAACCCAATCTCGGTGTGTTTGTTTTTCTTTGTATCAGGGATGTGGCCATACATTCGCAATATGGTCAGGAGGTGACATTGGAGTCTGAATACAAACGATTAATTAACGTGACCCCATCACTTATATTACTCATCCATTTCACACTTCATCACTCATCTCATCTCTTCACTCGGTTGACTCTATTCTCATTATCAGCTATCGGTGGATCTTATATGGTTCATATCATGAATAAGTTTTCTTATCTGTTGGTCATGAAACAAACTCCGGCCTTAGGCACACTTTGGATTTATTCAGTTGTACGAATGGAATTGAGAGAGGCAGTGATCAGTTTATGTATCGTAGCTGGTTGGTGTTGGTATAATAAATTGAGTTTGATGGTCTGATCGATCTCATTTTGTTCTTCCTTTTTACATCTTTTTTGTGATCATTATACTCTTTTTTTTTTCTCGGTAAACATTGACAATATAACTATCTCCAATATGAAAGTTTTAATAATTCAGGCTCAAGTTGATAAACTTTTTAATCGTGACGACCTTTGCTATGTTACATACATGATCTCAATTTTTTTTTTTTTTTTGATTCAGATCAGAATACTATATTAAGGCTCGCACCCGGGCCCCCTAATGGGACCATAGAGCAGGCCCTGGCCCTGGCCCCCTTAAACCGGGCCTGCCACGGGCTGGCATCGTTATGATGGGGCAGCCACGGAGCGTCTCGGGCCTGCCCTAACTGGAGGATACATCCAATTTATAGCTTGAAGATCCTTTCCATGTGACTTTATGCAAGGAATGCATATGCTTTGTGCATCCGGCTTCCCTTTGATAGTCATCAGCCCCACTAAGTATCACTATGCCGCCAAACATCTTGCACCCGACCTCCACCCATCCGGACTTATCACTCCT
>MU167245.1:185413-196970 GCA_015951145.1 Cronartium quercuum f. sp. fusiforme G11 | reverse complement strand
CACCTAATCCTACTGACACTGCATCGCATATCTTGGGGTGATAGAATATCAGATAGGCCCATCTGATACAAATATCTTGGCAGTGAGGCCTTCAAGGTTTTCCAATCACCATTTCAAATGCAGACTTGATTTGAATCAGTCAGGTGTTAGCCAGTTCAGGATCATCAGCATCTGTAGCCCCCTTGCCCAATTGGATTTTGGCCCCTCCCACTCAAAGCCCGACACCCTTTCTATCCAGCAATCTAGAGTTGTCAATGGCTTTTGGCTCTCATTCTTTCCAAAGCTCCCCACCCTTCAGTCACAACACCATGCCCAAAGCATCTGAGGTCACATCTGCAATGAAATGAGGTCAAGGCCAACCAAAGAGGTCAGACACCATGTCAGCAACAAGAGAGGGGGAGAAGAAACCACAAGTTTCCTGGTTCTGTGAAAGGGACGATGGGAACTCTGACATTGACATTGTGGCTATCTGGTGTTCAGAGTTGGATAATTTCAATTTATGGTGAGAGGTGATGCCCAGCAAGAAAGAGGTGAGTGAAATGGTGGCTGCTCATCTGAAGGCAATAAAACATCCTGAAAGAGAGGGCTGGGAATGTGAAAAGAAGGTAGAGTGATCTCTTGTATTCTTTTGATTGTAATGTGGTTGACTAGTTTTGGGACTACAGATTCAGTATCTTGAGGACAAATACAAAGAAACCCATACGATTCTCAATCACATGGGTGAGGGAATCCTGGACATGGAAGATTACCATCAGCAGCCTCTCAAGATGGATTTGATAGAAGTACAAGAGGAGGGCAAGGATGATGGTAAGGTGATGGGGAAAATTCATTGTAAGAAGAAAGGATCTTGGAAGAAAATGGATGGTGAATCACCTCTAGGTGCATATCTCTTGATTTATCCTTAACAATGTATGGTTCATTGGGCAAAAAATTGCATATATATCTGTGACAGATATATATGGCTTGAGCCTTTGGCAAAAGTTGGATATAATATATACCAACCAGATATGCCAGGTAATGGCAGGTCTTGGGAATTGGGATAGACCTGCTGACCCTGCATTGGTGTCTCTTTCAAGACAGATGCTCACCATTAAGCCAAGATCCGATCTGACCACCATTTTTTCCTCTCTGGTGCGTTACACCAGAATCTCACTTTCATTTACAAAAAATGGACAAAGACTCTCTTTGTGATGTATTTCCAAGTCAATAATCACCCTTTATGATCAAGTAACATGCTACAGTCAGCCACTTTTCTTCTTCTTCATTTGATCCTTCCTTTATCACTGTATCACCTTTCCCATCATCTTCAATACCACCTTCTCCTATTTCCAACTATTCTCTAGCTTTAACTGTTAAACCTTGTGCTCAAAGTTCACCAAGTGAAAAAAAGGGAAAAAGATAGAACTGATAAGTCTAAAAAAATTTGACCATATCTCCTTTTAAGGATTTAGATAGATACATTTAAACTTGATAAAGTCCCTTTGCCAAAGTTGAGCCAGTTGAAGTCAGTCAACCAGCCCAATACTGACAAAGGGACTTTATTGAGTTCAAGATTTGCTTCAAATGAACCAAAATGCCACAGAGAAAATTTATTGAAAAACCACATGTCCATTCCATGACTAAGCAATAAACACATCTTGTTCAAGTTAAAATTTTGGTATCACATTCTACCACATTTTAGGATTAGGATAAGCAAGGATTGGATGTGATCAGACTTAGAAGACTTTTTAAATGAATTGAAAATTGGCCCAGGAGCAGTAAAGAGCATGTTATAACTAGTGAAAGGGCTTCCTAATATAAGAATAATAGCTTGTTCCAGAGTTGGAAGGGTGTTAAATTGTTTGGATTTTGGGAATAGTTTTTCTTGATTCATCACAGATCTATTGGATTCTAAAAAAGCAGGTCAACCAGTTGATTCACATTATTTCCTGACCATTTTGTTGGCAATGAGTCAATTCCAGACTCTGAAGGGCTGATTGTCAAGTCCAGTCAGCAAACTTGACATCTTTAGGTAAGGTTGAAATTACTTATTTTTTTTTTCTCTTCTCCATATTAACCAAAAGATGATTGAGGTCAAGGTCAGGGTTGAGGGAATGGGGTATTGGGATTGAGGCTGAGGTCAAGGGAGTGAGGTAGTGGGGTTGAGGTTGAAGTTGAAGTTGGGGTTGAGGGAATGAGGTAGTGGGATTGAGGCCGAGGTCAAGGGGGTGAGTATGCTGGAAGGTGAATGATGGCAGGTTGGCAGGTTATCCAAAGGTATCTGAAGATACATTCCTATATGTAAAAGTAAATATATGTCCAAATTACATGTATGTATGGCACATATACTTTTTGCCAAATGCAGCATACAGTTTAAGAATTTTTCATCACAATCTTAAATTTTTAAAAATTCATTCCAAAGTCTTGAGAAGAGCTTCCAAAATAAGATAAATGACCATGTTTTCTGTGTCCTTGAATAGGACTTCCAAGACAATGAAGTTTTTTTTTCAAAAATCACATAGTAGGGGAAAAAGTTGAGAAGATTCTCACATTTTTTTACTTTTTTTTAATTTTTTTTTTGGAAGCCATACCCAGGCTTCTACCCAAGTTTCCAATATGGGAGATTGTATCAAATACAGGGAAGTCTCTTTCAGTGATCTTGTGGTTCTTTTCTTGAAATTTGGCTCTGTATTGAGTTTTTTTTTTTTTTTTCAAAAAAAAAAAACCTGTTTTCTTGGGAAATCCTGTTCAAAGAAACAGAAAATGTAGTTACTTGACCCATTTTAGAAGCCCTTCTCAAGCATTTGGAATGAATTTTTAAAATTGAAGATGGTGATGAATATTTTTCAAAAAAAAAAAATGACATCTACCAAGATGAAGTACTGATAATGCTCCCATTTGTGTTTCACAATTTTTTGAGGTCTTTTCAGCCATCCATGCCCAGGCTTAAAGTCAAAAATCAACCTTCTGGAGCAGTCTTACTAAAGTCCTCATGAGAAGGCCTTCAATCTGTTGATGAAACATTTCAAAAAAAAAAAAAAAAACATCTACCAAGATGAAGTACTCATAATGCTCCTATTTGTGTTTCACAATTTTTTAGGGTCTTTTCAGCCATCCATTCTCAGGTTCAAGGTCAAAAATCAGCCTTCTGGAGCATTTTTCCTAAAGTCAACATGAAAAGGCCTTTAACCTGTTCTAACACCTCTGAAATTTGTTTTGATGTATAAATAGCTGTCCTTCTTGATGCCTGAATTCTTTCAGATTTTTTTCACCCCATTTGGAAAATAAAGCACAGTTCATTTCAATGACACACATTTGATAAGTCCATAAATCACCAATTCAAAAAAAAAAAAAAAAAAAATGCCCATGTCTATCAAAACACATCCAAGTCTGTATACAATGGTTCAATAAACAAGTTGTTTATATATTTATTTATTTTTTATATATTTCCTTTTTTTGAAACAAAAAACTTGCTATGTATGTCTTTTTGGAGATTTTTTTCTGTCTGAGTGTGGTCTAGTCTCTTACTTGTCATAGTTGTATGTTCTCTGTTTGATTATACATGCCAAACTGTAAGAGGTACATTTTTCAAGTTTCAAATAAGTTTTGAAAAAAAAAAAAAAAAAAAGGAAATGGAAACTTTTTAAGGAGACAGTTTTGGAATGTAGGTGATATAAACAATCCAAAACATCCTTTTTCCTTGAAATCTTGGAGATTTGAGGGTAAATGTTTCAAATATAGATCAAGTACTACTTGGTTTTTTACCAATCTATGGGGATATACACTATGGTATGCTTAAAAAGAGCTACATTCTAGGGTCTATAAAATCTTTTCCCTGCCTGGGTCCAGCCATTGTATATGGACCTAGCTGTAAAATAAGACCAATTAAACTTGAAAGTACCTGCTACAGTACCAAGAGAGTGGGATCATGCCAATTCCATCCCTTTCAGAATTCTGGAGGCATAGGATTGAGATGACTCCCTACATCTATAGTACCAGACATATTTCATCAAGCCTAATATCTTCTTCTGAGTACTATAGAGGTTGTAAGGGAATTTTCACATCTTTTACAGTACCTAGAGAGAGAGAGAGATTGAGCAGGTGTGAGCCTTTAGGTTCTGAGAAGGTTGGATTGAGATGGACACCTGCCTCTACATTACCAGAGGGGAGGGATCAAACAGGGCTCATCCTTTGAGATTCTAAGAGATTTGGATGGATTCCAGTCAAGCCTACCATTGAGGCTTTCAACCTCTATAGTATTCAAAAGGAGGAAATGAGCTCAATTCCTTCCTTATACTAGAATACAGTACCACAGGGGTGGGATTGTCTTAATTACAACCTCTATTCCATGAAGACTGGGGAGAAAAGGGGTACTCACAAGAATGCTTGAGCTTGCTTCAACATAATCCTGTACATATCAATCTGTATTACCTGATTGCTTGACCTGGCTCCTGGGACTTCCACACTTTGATTGGCATGATTCCTGTGCAAACATATGCAGCTCAACTTAATATCAGGTCAATCTAATTATTTGGTTTCCTATCATCTAGGCCAAAGTTTGAGGGTGGTCTGATATTTCTCTGAAGTAGCCAGATGTCTTGGCCTGCCAGTGACCAGTAAATGGGGGCTGTAGCTATACTTGATATATGAAGCTGAATAGAGGCAATTATAAGGTAAAAGGGATTTTTTTTTGGAATTGTAAACCATTTGAATTACTAATTATACAACTCAATTTGAAGGAGGTTAGTCATTGCATACTGAAAGAACTCTTTAAATAGCTTAAAAAAAGGTTGTTACAATTCTTTTTTTTAGTCTATAGGAAAACATAAATTCTAAGGTATGAAAGATAACCTGGTAGTAAAAAACATAGAAAGTGTACAAGATTACAACACCAACAACTTTCAATGCTGCATGTAAGCAGGTTGTTAAGTAGAATGCCAAGACACCCTCACACATGAGTATAAAATAGTATTCAATATTCAAAATCATTGGGATATAAGGTTGGTGGTCTCAGATGTTTTGGGGTGGTAATATGAGAAAGTTGTACTAAAAAAGGGGATCCACAAGAATTAGTGTGAGAAGAATAGGGTTTACTCTTTTTCTGGCTTGTGTGCATGGAAAGTTGTATGATCAGCTTGCAACATAGGCAGATTTTTGTGGTTTTCTCATTTGAAGGTAGGCTAACAAAGGTAATTAACTTGTCATGGGATGTTCATTCTTTTTTTTTTTTTTTTTTTTTTGTAAAAAATAATGAATAAAAACTTTTTTGGTTGAGGTCAAGGCTACTTTTGTGCTCTTTATTGGTAAGAGATTTTGGTATGAGAAGAAGGGGCATATTTTGAGTAATCTAGGACTCAGTCTTTGTTTTCAGTTGGTGACCACCTTATAAATATTTAAAGACTCATCATAAAGAATCCTTAGTTATGTTCTCTAGTATTGAAGAGATTGAAGTTTGTCATAGTTGATATAAAGTTTGTCTTTTGTGCTGGGGTAACTTTATAAGTATCTTTTGTCCTTTTTTTCTTTTTTTTTTTTTTGCAGATCTTTTTTATTATAAGTTAGTCCTGAAAGTGGACTGGATCTTCAATATCTGCTCTTGTACAGTTGTGTGTTTTTTCCACTTGAAAACTCATCTTCACAGTGAGACCTGATAAAACATCTGTTGAAGCTCAAAGAAATTTCAAGTAGCATTCTTCTGTTTTCTGTTGTTGAATTGAAAGAGTCTCCTACTCAAGCTCTACCCATTGGGAGACTTACAATGGGCTTGTGGGTAATTCATTGGTTAGACTTGATATTTTCAAGGAAATCCAATACTTCAGGCTCCCATGCCTGGTGTTGGTCCTACACTACCAGAAATACATTGTGGAACTACCAAAGAGGATAAGGCTTGAGTAGGAAGTCTAAATTCAACAAAAGACCAATGAATGCTATTCTAAATTATTTTTTAAGACTTTAACAGATGTTTTAAGAGGTATTACCCTAGCACTGCCAAGATATTTGTATCGGATGGGCCTATCCGATGTTCTATCACCCCGAGATATGCGATGCAGTGTCAGTAGGATTAGGTGCGATGGAATTACACTGCAATATGGTGTCAGAGCATTAGATACCAATAGTAATTCCATCGCACCTAATCCTACTGACACTGCATCGCATATCTTGGGGTGATAGAACATCGGATAGGCCCATCCGATACAAATATCTTGGCAGTGTAGCAATTGAGCTAAAGAGTGGTTTTACCACAAAACAGAACATTAGAACAATTCTACAAAGGACTTATAGGTTTTGGGGAGCTAACTCACTGACACAATCCACTTGTAATACCAGACTATCACCAAAAGACAAACCAGAATTAATACTTGAATTCAGACACTCACACATACTATCAATACTATCAACTATCACAAAAACTTTGATAAATATCTAAAAGAGGAGAAGGGAACTAAGAGTGTATTTTGATGAGTCTTTAACTCTTTATAAGGTGGTCACCAACAGGAAACAGAGTCTTAGAGACAGATTCCACAAGACAGAGCCCTTCCTATATCTCTTTCCTCCTACAACTAACAACACACAACAGACATTGAAAATAAAAAATCACACTGAAAAAAGAACCAGTCACATCACAGAAATACAACTTATTAATCTCCACAAAGGCAAAATTCTAAAAAATCCACGTAGTATCCAATTTACCTATACAAGAAACACACTCACAACCCACAAAACCACATCAAGACCTCAAAACAAAAACAAATGATCCCATCTTGTACAAACCAATTGTTTAGTTCCCTTTTATTGGTACCAATTTCCTTCATTACTACCTCTATCTATCTAAATTATCAGATCGAGTTAATCTCTAAGATGTGTCAAAGGTTTTTATCAACCTCCCTCAATTTGCATGCCTTTACCATACCCAAAGAACTCTCATGAGCTGAAATCATTTCACACCTAAACATCTCAAGAGCATGTGAACAGTGTCAAGTTCTCATGGTTTTTAAACACCTACTGAAAAGATCATTTGCAGGTTTATTGCAAAATTCATAGTTTACACGCAAAACATTTCTCAATCTAACCAATGAATGACGTTTTATAAGGGTCTGTGTGTGTGGGTAGAATTCTACATCTTCATTCAAACCCATTTTTGATGGTTTCTGTTTAGGTGAGCTTTCTCGTTTTTGGTCACTTCAAATAAGTCATACAAAAACTTATTGACCTTTTTGCAAACAGTGTTATTTATTAACATCATTTCCTACAGAATTGTAATCATCATAAAAAAAGTCTGTCTCACTTCTATCTACCTGCATTTAGAGAAATTAATATGCTGACTGATGGAATGTTGTGATGTTGTTTTAGGGACTATGGAATTATCCACAACTTTCAATTTATATCAAACATACCAAAATGATATCTTTCAATAGCTTTGTAATCAATCACCTATGCTGATCCAATCAACTCCTAAAAGTTCATCAAATAAAGTAGCTATTAAACATCCAAGTAGTGGTAATCTATGAATCAAACAAAGTCATAGTCATTTACGTTCTAGAGCTAGTAATAATTTTTTCTTGGTCACTCATAAACCTACACATACGAGGATAGGAATTGAACAGTTGATCAAAATGGCACAGAACTTGGCTAAAGATCCAGTCAAGTTATCAGATGTACCAAGAACGATTATAAACAAGTTACAAAGAGCTATCATCCTTCGTCATCAATATTTGGCCCTTTTTAAACCTGCTAAAACAGATTCGACTCAATTTGATGAATCTATTGGACATGAAAAACTTCGACATGGTTTTGTTCTTCGAATACTTGAATGGGTTTTATTGATCCTAAATCCATCAGAGTCATTTAATGATCTAGTCAGCTATGATTTCATGAACCTTGCGCAGGATAGTAAACATGAATTTTACGTTTAGGAGCCAGAAGATCAAGTAGAGGTTCAGAGCAAGCCAATGAGGAAAACACTTATCAGATTGAGGAATACTAGAAAGTCTGATAGTGTACCGCCATCTCCGCCTTGATTGAGTAGAAAGCCTGGCACATTGAACCTTTCAACTGCAGAAGAAGCAATCTCTGAGGCTTTCTTTGCCGCTTTTTGTTTATTTATAGATATGGCACGACTTAAGCAACTAGTGAATGATCATTGGAATCAATACAAAGCGCAAGATCTCAGTCTCGAGACAGTCACTATACTTTCCAATACTTCTATTCTAGCCATCAAACAAGCTGAAAAAGAATTCTTCACCACTTTTGCTCCCCATTTGACAAATACACTAGGTCACAGTGATTATCAAGGGATTGTGAGACCATTTTTTAATGAAGTGTGTGTGCAGAGGGGTATACACCCAAGTCACTGGTTCGATTCTGATGACACAGCTTTCAATGAGCAATCAAAAAAAGTCTCAGAGTTATTTTGTCTTGGAACTAACCTTATGCTCAGTGCAATAGTTCAAACATGTAAACGGCCAACTGTGGATTTCACTGTACCTCTACCTCACCATGCAACATATAACTCAAATGAGGAACACTCTATGATGTCTATAAAAGATCACACAATTAACAATTGGGCGCTCCTCAAACCGTTGATAAATGAATTTGGAATAGTGGAAAGAAATGGGAACTCTGATAGATTTGAAGATGAATTTACAAAAGCTATCAGAAAATTATGTTGTCAAGATCCAAGTCCAATCTCACTTTCATTAATTTTTTCAACTGAGATTTACCTTGAAACATATTCAACCTTACATTTTGATATTGCAAGAGCTTTCTACGAACTACAAAGTGCGGCTCAGCAAGCTGATGTTAGACTTAATCAACATCAACTCACTTATCCTTCAATTGTTAAAGAAAGTAAAGCTTGGTCATATAATCACTTAGAGTTCGCAAGAAGTGTTCATACTGGTTTAGTTAGATGGGAGATATTGGAAGACAAATATGACAGATTGAAGAAAGCTAAAGAAGGGATTAATTCTAATTCATTTTCATCTTCTCAGCCTTCACCTTTCACACTTCACCATCAACACCCACTTCTATGTGGGACTAAATTACTTTCATTGAGAATTTTGATGTTACATATTGGCTTTCATGTGAGTCGTACCTCTGGCTCTTTACTGTCTGGAACACATGCATATAATACTTTTCGTCAAATCGGGGGTTTGAATGTCCAATGGCCTGATATGGATTGGTTAGTTTCATATCACTCACCTAAAATTGTTTTTGGTGGTACGACGATTACCACTTTCTCACAATGCTTTAATAGGTCTGTTATTGCCTCTTTCTTGATTCATTCCTGTGTCACTGATTTTTGGTTTATAAATCAAACCTAGTTCTCGATCAGTACAGGGTCCGTCAAGCAAGATTTTAAATCATCGTTCAAATACAGAAGGCAGATTAACTTCCTCAACACATTTTCATGAATGGTTAACTCTTAGTCCTACACTTCAGATAATAAAGGATTGGGTGGATGTGACAGAGAAAACAGGAGTTGTTACAGATAGAGCAATGCAAACGCTTGTACAACTTATGTCGCTCAACAACAAATCTCAAGCAAACGAGCATACAAAAAAAATGGGACCTGTAGCAAGATTGTTAGGAGTGAAAAAATTGATAGAATCTGAAATTCAATTTTTACAATCAGATTTCTTAGGTCTCCATTTTAATTTAATAAATTTATTTGAATCTATCAGAATTGAATTAAATGAATATTTTCGAAAATTAATTAAAGATGAATATTTGAAGAATTGGAATTCATCTAATATGATCCTTTTTTGGATTTTTTTAACTTGTAAAAGGGATCGAACTTTTTTCAATCTTCAATTTAATTATAAGCTTTTTAAATCAATTGATTATTTTAATCATTACCCTGTTATCATTGGAACTAAAACTATGAGAGAATTTCTTTTAAGGGATAATCTTGGTATTTTAGTAAAACCTATTATGAGGAGATCATGAACAATTTGATTGTTTTTTTTTTTTTTTAGATGGATTGATTCAAATTTTGTTACTTTGAAAAAAAAAAAGAAAAGGAAAAGAAAGAAAAGAAGAAAATACATTTTTTTTTTTTGTAAGTTCTTTATTATATATGAGTTTTTTTCAATTAATTAATTTTCCATGATAATAAGGATATAACTGGTGTTACAATTACATCAGAGACCATTATAGAAAAAAATCTTGGGAAAAATCAGGTTCTTTTTTTTGTGATCATTCTTATATCAAGTATTATTTTTACATCAGATTGTCACAAAGTATTTCACATTTGTTATCTACCTCCAATCTATCTTCGGAATCAGTATGACATTGCAGTTTTCTGATTTCTTTGAGTATTAAAAAAAAAACATCTTTTCCTTATCCAAAGTGTCAGTCAACCCCAGATTCATATACTCACCTTATAATCTAGTACCTTTTTTTTTTCTATGTATCATTGTGATCTCCCTACTTGTGCAGTCAGCAAAAAAAAAAAAAAAATCACAAGTCATTATCAATTGACCAATAGTTTTTTCTTCAAATTTTTGACCTGGTTGCCAAAAAAAAACTCAGTACACCCAGTTGATTGGTTTTTTTTTTTTTTTTTTTCTGACAACTGGGTCATATCTGAGAACTTACTAATAGAGAATTTTTAAATTAGATTTTTTTTTTTGTCAAAATAACAAAATTTTTCAGATTTTAGCTAAAAAGTCAACATAAATATTGTCAGCCTAGCTCTAAAAGAAAGGGTACAATAACCACAAAATATAGGGCTAGCTACTAAGGAAAAGCTTTCTGGGTGAATATGTTCATGAGCTAAATATTCAAGTTTTATCTGAATATATCAGGCTTTAACAGAAATCAAGAATAATTGAATTTCTCTTCACTGACTCTTATTGGCTGTGGCAATAAATCTAGGTGAGATTTAAGCCAACACCAAGTCAGTGCAGCAGGGATTGATTAAGCCAAGATAATGAGAGAGATAGAGTGTTCATTCAGTTAGTAATTGATTCAGAAACATGCCTAAAACATAAAATAAAAGGTGAAAAAATCCTACTGACTCTTGTTTTACTTCTAGAGGGAGGATTTGTCAAAATCTTTAGAGGAATTGGATGTGGATGGAGATCTAGGGAATTAAACCAGTGAAGAAATTAATCAAATAATTCTTAGAAGAAGGGTGATCACAAAATAAGACTTCTAGAAATGAAACAGACAACTCTACTAATAATCCTTGGAGTATAAGAGGGGTATGTTAATTTAACTCCTATGTATGTCATTCTTTGGTGAAGTGGTAAGTGATGATGGAGGTTTATCACAAGCAAAGGGATGCACTTTTATAGATGTTCTGAGGCCTAGAGGGTGCTCTCAATTTTGTGTTTTCAGTCTGGATCAATAAACAGCTCTTTGTAGAGTTTATTTGATTTTTATTTCTTTCTCATGGTTACAATAGAGAATCAACTAGTAGAATTGATTTATCACTGCCAAGATATTTGTATCGGATGGGCCTATCCGATGTTCTATCACCCCAAGATATGCGATGCAGTGTCAGTAGGATTAGGTGCGATGGAATTACACTGCAATATGGTGTCAGAGCATTAGATACCGATAGTAATTCCAT
>MU167245.1:144515-157383 GCA_015951145.1 Cronartium quercuum f. sp. fusiforme G11 | reverse complement strand
TGGACACCCACTAGGACACTCACCAGGAGGGTGTCTGGTGGGGTGGTGGGTTGGGGGTTGGTCTGGGAGACCAAGCAGAGGCCATGTTCCATGAGTGTGACAGCATCCTTGAAGGACACTTTGTCACAGTTAAACCTCCCTGCAGGTTGGTTAAGGTGCATCACCTTGTCAACTGTAAGGGACATAGTGGTGTACCCCCCTGTGGGGAGGGTCTTTAACATGGCAACCAGTTCCGTAAAGATGGACTTGATGTCACCCATGTTGGCCTCACCCAGGATATCCTGGACACATTGGGTCCATGGGGTTTCTGGGTAGGAAGGGGATGGGGTGGTGACCAGGGTGGCCCTGTCAGCCAGCACATTGGGGGTAGCCACCACCAGGGTGGTAGGCTTGGTTCCCGTGGCCTGCATATGGTGAGGCAGGGGGGTAGGGGCCCTGAAGCCCAGGCCCGGCACCGGCAAAGCCAGCCTTCTGCCGGTCCGAGGGAGAGGGGGGTAGAGGTCAGCCAGGTCCTGGACTTCCTCATCCAGGCGCTGGAGGGTACTCAAGAAATCTGAGCCTGCCTGCGAGGACTCCACCCTCGACAGGCTTGGTGTGAGGAGTCGGCCAGGCTCCACCCATTGGGGGCGTGCCCCATTCACCGGTGGCTCTGCTTTGGGGCGGTCAGTTGGTACCGACGCCGAGAGTCGAGAGGCCCTGTGCGGGAGGGCACGCGTCGGTACCCTCGGTCCTCCAGGTAGGTTGCCGGGGGTCGATGGAGGGCAGCGAGGGAGGGGGTTAGAGCCTGTAGGCAGAGATAGGGCTGGGTGTGACTCGGGGGGCCAAAGGCGAGGGAGAGATCGGTGAGGATAGTGTTGAATGAGATTCGGAGAATGAGCGATGAAATTTTTGGCGAGTGCTTGCGCAGTCACAAGAGGCTGGTCACGTGCAAGTAGTAGATAGCTGTACGAAGTCAGAAATCTCCCCCAAACCTGACACATGATCACATGACTTGATACAAATACACACACACACAGAGAGAGAGAAAGAGAGGGAGAACCACTCATGCACACCACATCACATACCTACACACCATTTGTGATGAAGGTCATGACAGAGTGAGAGATATGAGGACCATATCTCAACACACTCATCTCCTCAATCTTCAGTTGAATCTGAAAAATCCTAAGTCATCAGGAAAGGACTTTTTGGACTCTGTGGCTGACTTGACAGATATACAATATGGGGAACTCCTGGGTATCACCATGTTAGGTTTACGCTCAGGAGAGAGAAATACAGGAAATACATAAATGAAATAATGAGATAGAGAAATATACATAGTCATTATGTAATTATAGCGTGTACCATAGTAACAAACTCTTGTTAAAAAAAAAAAAAAAAAAAAAAAAAAAAAAGAATTGAGCCTTTTGTTTCTTGATAAAATCACTTTGAAGCTCATGTCCAGGGTAAGACCTGTTACAAAATTTCTTAAAGCTATTGACTATTAGTTATTAGATAATCAGAGTAGCAGTTCTATCTTATATCTGTTGTTGAATTCCGAGACACCCTGCTCAAGCTCTTCGAGTTTTGGAGTTAGTTTCACACTGCCCATATTCCAACTGTACTCAATGTTAGTGCATTTGAATACAGTTGGTGATTTTCTAAAAATTAGGGAAGTGGGTGGTCAAGGTTCTGCATATGGGTGGTTTCTAGTAGTCACATTTTCAAGATCGACTAAAATCAGATTGATCATCATTAGCAAATCCCATTTACCATTGACTTGAAGAGATAAAATTTGATTCAATGCCCCTCTCCAAAGGCCAGAAGGGTCAAATTTTTTTGTCAACAAGGGACTCCTCTACCTTTTCAAAAGTGCTCAAAATTGGTACATGAGCTATGGAGTGAGATCGATTCAACAAGAAGAAGCTACCTCAAATGAAATTCAAACGTCGTATCCTCCACCAATTTCCAATACCAAGTGTCTTTCGAACCTCAATGAAAGGATGACTGAACCAACTGATCAAGTTCAAGAATTCTAAAGACAACGAACAATCTATCAGAAAGTGAATCCCATGAAAGACTCTTTTTAGGCATGAACCAGACCCTAATCCTTTTCGAATAATTTATGAATTACCTCAACCAAACATTCGGACCCCCTATTCATCTCAACGCATTGACAAAAAGTGGAAAGCTCGGAGTGATTCTATCAAAGAAGCTGGTTCAGATCATATAATACTCATCCGACTTCAAATCCACATTTTACCCAAACGTTTCAGGGAGCTCACTGAGATTTTTGCATGCTCAACAAATCAATAAAGGTATTGACTTCGTGAACCCAAGGTTTTCATGTGGATAGGTCTCAAGAGAAGCAACTAAGAAATCTCTCTTATTGAAAAATATTCCCTTGATTGGGTTTTGAAGTGGGGAAACCTACCGCAGAGCAGATGCGAAGGTAATCTGCTTATCTTATCATTCATCATTTATTACTTCTTGCCTATATAGGGCACAGGCTTATCAACAAGGCACCGTTCAATCCAGGACAATCCAGATGCCTTCCATATGTTTTTTGAAATGGATTTAAACTCAGAAGACTGGCAGGATATGTGGTTTTTCTCATCTTCTTTGTTTGATTCTAAATTCACCAGAAATCCCTCCGTTTACCTCAAAAAGTTACAAAAACAATCACTGTGTTAAAACTTATCAAGCTTATTTACTTAGAGTTTTAATTCTTTTTCCCTACGCAAATCTTAATTCTCATTATTATGATGTTATCCTTTCTTATTTCTCTAATTTCTTTTCTTACTATTTTTCTTAACTAAATTTCACTCGAACTCAAGTGTGTTTCAGATTTCAAATTTGTCAATTTGCCAAACCCTAAACTCCACTGATATCTCACACTTTATAACCTAGTGTACCGTTTCGTTTCTTTCCTATATACCTGACAGAACCACATCTCTGGGACCTCTTTTCTTCCTTATCAATTGTCTTCTCTTATAATTGATCAAGGTGAGGTCTCGAGAGTGTTGGTATAACATTAAGATTGAAACTGAACATATTTCAATCCCTGTTTTCTGTCACACTGTTCATCACATCAACACCGGAAAACTTACCTAAATTTAAATACTATCAAGATTCTATGTTGGAAAAAAAATGGGTGATCAATGGATGCATTCATTGAGTTTTTCAGTTCAAAGAGATTAAAAGCGCGTTGACTACAACAGACACAAACATGCGGACATAATTTTATGTTGAAAGAAACACGATAAGGAACTCATCAAACTCTGCAAATGAAAAGCTCAAAATCTTGGTGAAGATATTGATGATGTTGTGGGAAAAACTCTAGACAACTTAATTTGGAAGCTTGTGCGGATCTACCACAATGAATGTACCATTCGCACTGGGGAGGAGATGCCAATGGGTTAGTTTTCCAAAAAAAAAAATTATGCACTCGAAACAATCACAAACATTTTAATTCAAACATTTGATTTGACCGAGAAGGAAAAAAAAGGACACCTTGTTCTACCCTTGGAGACAACCTTGAACCTCCCTTCGAAGGAGGTCACCATTGTAATCTTCCCAGGCGTTCAAAAGAATTTGTGGTGGAACTGTGTGCAGCTACTCAAGCAAGTAGAATCTTAGGCCTTCCCTATCTTGAAAGAAATTCTCCTACAAGCTTATTACTAATCAGACCACGGGCTGGTCTCCAGTTTGAGAGGTGCACATATCCTTGTTAAATGCTGTGCTGCCCTTACATCTCAAATCAGAAAGCCTCTATTGGTGGAATGGTGGCTTGAAGGTCTGGGTCTGGCCTGTAGGACGATTAAGAATGTTATCAAGTCTTCAGCTTGTAGCGTCTGTGCTCTTCTCCCAAGGAAACCCTTGCACATTACATGATCAACCACTATTTTCTTATCCACTCTTATTTTCAGGCTTTCCTCGTGGTTGGTCCTCTATTGACAAGGTAAAATTCATAACCAGCGGGAAGGATCGCTAAGAAAGTTACACGAATATTGTATTGAATACTGACTTTTGATATACATACGGAAAATAGAATTCTCTGGTTTAATTTGCTGATGTTTCAATATGTTCAATGGTCGAAGCCAAAGTTGTTTCACCCACTTCCCCCATCTTTCTCATATCGAAATTTTCCTTTCTTACAACACAGCATTAATTTGAACATTAAACTTAGAATTCAATTTGACTAGTCTCCTTTCTTACAGAATTCTCGATACCCGCCCACCCTGTTTAATCTCAGAAAAAAAAAAAAAAAACGAAAAAAGAGAGATACTATATCATAGAAGAGTAGTGTTAATCAATGGTATATTTTGTAATATCGTAATATTTCCTCTTTCCACCCCCAGGGCTTGGTTTCTTTTAGTTTCATGCGACGAGCTTATGTGTGGTCAACCACGTGCTTCACGCATCGTCTTCACCTAGCACTGACCATATAGTCAAGTGAGAAACAAGTGAGAGAGTGGCATTTTATTTCTTGTCTTGTCTCGAATCCGAACTTCTCTCTCCTTGGCGTATGAATTGTGGTTCTTTCTAGTCCGCACTTTTGATAAATTCATTGCACTATCAATCGTTTTACTTACCAATATCTTTATAGTCAATTTTATTTCAAGAAAAGCTGTAAAGGTCTGCAGAGGGAATCTCTCGTAAGGAAACAGTGTGGGATAGACTACCACACAAGTGACGACCGTAAGGAAGAGCTGACCTGCTCAGAGTGAAGGTTGAGATATGACAAAGAAAGCGAAAGAAAACAACAACAACAACAGTCTCAGTCTTTGTACAACAACATATCCAGCCTAGACTACGTCATCACCTTATTAATGAGATACTCATTGCTCGATCACCATTATAGAATCATGTATTACGCCTTGATCACTTCATTATGAGGTCAATTCTTTTTACCTGCTCTAATGCACAGAAGATGATTTTTGGAAAATCTGAGCATAAATTTTGAAATAAAGACATCAAAACTTGACCCTTTTTTTTTTTTTTTTTTTTTTTTTTTTTTTTTTTTTTTGAGAATTGTTTTTGGCGAAGACCAATCTTGAACCCTCAAAATGTGGAAAATGTGCGGGCCCGCGTAGAGTTTAAGCTGAGGTTTCAAAACTCCTCAAGTCTTTGTCGGTTACCACCACCATAAAGATCAATTTAGAAAGCTTAATAATGTGAGGCGTGAAGCCGGTTTGCAAAAAAAAAAAAGATACAAAATATATATATACATAAAGGACTCCGATCATATTGTATCATCTTTTGACAAAGAATTTGGCCCTACATGAAGCTATCGATCACACCGCCGCACCGGATTTCCCTAGATTGCCTTTGATCGATTTTGAATTTGACTTGTCTCCACGGATTTGGTGGTGGTCGCGCTTCGGGTTGCTTTTTTTTTTTTTTTTTTCCCGCGTCCTTTTCTGTGATAACAAGTCGGAGAATATCCTACGTCAGTAGTCTCCACCCAAGGAAGACATTCAAGATAAAGTACGTACATAATTGATGATACCCAAGGTAGTCCGTTCATGAGCTTATTCGATCGGAATTACAGTGATCCAAGAATGGACCAGAGCGTTTGGGTGACCGGGTTTGGAGGGTGAAGCATTACATAAAAAAGTGACCAAGAGTTGTCTTGAAGGGTGGAAACATGTAGAAAGCGCACGAAGGATTCAAACAAGTTCTATCTGGCTTCGATTTGTGCCCCAGTACAGTACATAGTATAGTGATGAGGACGGGTGTGGCCAGCTGGGTGATTGTAGGTGATTGGGTTTGTGAGCTTGATTGATATGATGAAGAGGATGGGGAAGATTGATTATTTGTTCTGGACCAGACTCACAAAGGGAGATCCATATGAGCTGTTTGATTGTAGGATGTAAGTAGTCTGATGCGGTGGTGAAGAGGGATAAGATATCCAAGTGGTCCTAGTTCGAACGCTAAATCGAGAGTGAGGATGCCCACTGTTCGCTATCGTACATGGGTGTCCTATCCTATTGAAAAGGGTGCTCGAACAACTATGTACTTGGTTCGAGCACTTTGAATAGCTGAGTGACTGGGAATTGACACACTCGATCACCAGGAGTTGATTATTAAAAACTTGGGACCAGCGTGCACCACTCAACTCAAAGGAATGGTCAGAAGCTCTAAAAGGTGGGGCACTTTGACTATCTCTGTTCAGAGTGGGGTAAGTTTATGGCTTGAACGAGAATTCTGATCGAGATCGTAAGATTGATTACTTACGAACATGATTTGTCCTGTGAACCTCACCTCTTGATTCTCGGCCCGTACCACTACACTTCACCAAAACCCTACCTACACCCTCTCTCTCGACAAAGGTTATCATCCCACACCACGGATTTAATTGCTACTTCATATGCCAGATTGAATTCCACTAAGGGCTTATTACAACCCTGGCTTGATTGGAGAAACCAGATTTGGATTTTAATTTTTTTAATCTTTTTTTTCTTTTTTTTTTTTGTTAGCGTACATTCAGCTCATCTAGAAGGGGCACGAGTGCCCATCCACAATTTATGGAACCGTAATTTGATCTGAGTCATTATTACACAGCTGAAAGGCTTGTTATCACTTCTCTGAGTGGGGAGTATTAGCCCGATATGACAGAGTGCCACAAGAATGGCTCTCTGGTAAATCTTGTGGCGAGGGGCAAGATCTATTCTCAGCTTGAGAGGAGTCGAATAAAACACCACCGAGATCAATCCTCAGTCAGTTTTCCCCCATCACCTCATCGATCCTTCATCTTCCGCTTTTGCCACCAGATAGCTATTAAATCCTTCATCATTACTCTTTCTTTTTTCTTCATTTTTTTTTTTTTTTTTATTATAAACTCACCAATAAACAATGCGTTCTGAAGTTCGAATCTCAAAACCAATTTCTTCATCTGCTGATGCTCCCAAAGCTCATTCGGCTAACGATGGGCAAAACTCTACAGGGGGTTGTACTATTTCTTGTATCTCTTCAAATTGCGTGCGCCAAACCATTCTCTCTGCTATCCTCATTCCAATTTTCATCACGTTCCGTTTTTTTTTTTTTGGTCGATTTCACTTCGAACTGAAACATTCGACGCCCATTTTCCCGTATATCTAAACAGGTTGACCATCAAAGGGAAAGTATGCGCTTATAAATTTGACGGAAAGAGTATCGTATTCTGCTCTTGATAACTCATCGGTATGTTGATTGAAGTTTTAATGACACTTTACTAAATTTTCTAACTCACCCACTAACAAATTCGTTCAATCGTTCAATAATATGTGTGATCGATTCCTAAACCCAGGGAAATAAAAGGCTCGAAAAGAAGATCCCTTACCAAAAAAAAAAAAAAAAAAAATCTTCCTTGAAAATCCTCAACTTTTTCGCCTTTTCTATAATTTTTTTGTTTTTATTTTTCGTGGAATTTCTCATTCTTGTTGCTGATTTGCAACAGGTGGCCCGTCTATTGATTTTAAAATATAGTACCTCTATCGACCTTCATATTCTCATCTTTAGTCTCCTTGTGTTCTATTTAGTCAAAGTTTATCAAGGAGGGCTATGCACAAAATGTAACAACATGAAGTTTTTTTTTTTTTTTTGTATTACTATCTATATTTCTTGTAAAGTGACATGCAATCGGTCCCCTCAGGTGTTTCTTTTCTTTTTTTTTTCTTGTTCCCCTGCCTATCTCTTTCTTTTTCTCAAATGGGATCATTCTGTCTGCCCTCTTTAGTGATCCCACACCCAATAGTGTGCACCTTCTGTTTCATTACGTATGATCAAGGCTAGTAAGAACGTGGGGGTGTTTTAGAGTAACTATCAGGAGCTCAACCCAGTTCTTCATCGTCCGACGACGTAGATACAGTATGAGTTTAGGAATAGATGCCAAAAGACTGGTAGACATGGAGACCGTTTTCACCAGCGAATAAAATAGTGATTCATGGGAGAGAAACTTTCGACTTTTCAGTATATGGTCTTTTGATATCTGGAATATGATGATTTGTACAAGTCTCCGAAACCAAGATCAAAGACTGATACGAACAAGTTAGCCACGGGTACTAGCTAACCCAGTATCAGAGCTTGGGTCTTGGGATGAATCAGAGAGAAAGACCCAACACGCTATACAATTCTATGGCGTCATGCAGTATGTCAGTTTACAACCGGTGGTGCTACATCACTAACTATATAACACCACTATACACGCTTTACCAACCTCACCATCATATCAACAACACCGAAAACAACAACAGAATAGAACTCGAAAAGCACACCGAACTCAGCACATGATGTTGTTCGATCCCGTAAACTTTTGCTGGTAGTGCCCATAATTAAATTCAACAACTCAAGACTTGGAGTCTATTACCTTATAGACTATAGTCTATTGACTCAGGATCCGAATTCCATCACAGCTTTAAAAACCTGCAAGTTGAAGATTTAATGAAGGCATAATGGAACAGCAGACAAGACTCAAAGGAATAACTTTGTGAAAATAGGCTGATATAAGTTTTTGAAAACCTTGAGTGTTGATAACTGAGTACTTTGAGGAGCTATTTCAAGAGCCCAAACCCATTTCAAGTAGCGAGTTAGTTCATTCAAGTTTTTTAAAAGTCATATAAAATCAGGTTCAACATCAAATCAAGGTGGAAAAATGGTTTGAGAGATATTTGACATTTTGTAAATTTTTTTTACCAAAAGCCATGAATCATTGCTGCACTCAACCAACAGCCTCCTTCCTCTTCTACCTCAGCCAATCACAATTTAGCTTCCAATCCCGAGCTTCAAACTGTCATTGATGAAGCTTTAATAGTTCTCATGCCCAACTTGTCATCCTTATGCCTACCTATTCCAATCCAAAAAATTGACTGATATCGAAGCTATCCAAACGTGATCAGTTCGATCTTGATTATGCTTAGATGCTTATTTCGAAGTGATGCATTGCACGATATAAGGGTCACCAAAAGTCAACCTAAAAGGTTGCTTATAGCGAGTACCGTATCTACCTATAATGGTCTGGTGGTCAAATTGGAACGATTTAGTTTTTGAGTGAGTTGTAAGTACCTAAGTAATTGGGATGTTTGTAAAATAAAATAAAACAAAATAAATCTGATGACACTCAATTTAATCCAGTCTCGATTCTCAACTCAAACTCAAAAACTTTCATCAACACTTGGAATCTTAATTCAAACCCAATCCCACATGACGCATTCAACCTCACAACGTACCAGATATCTCGCTGACCTCAACCCGCCCATTTGCTCTCTCAAGATCGCATCCAGTTTCAATAAATTGAACGATCATGAGAAACTCTATGCTCATTGGATGAGTCGAGCTGGTTGGGCCGGTGCCAGAATCATCATGGTCTGATCACTTTACTTTACCTTACAAATCTCGGCTCTGGGATCTTGATCATCAGCCCATTCACTTTCTTCTTGGTTTTCACTCAGAATCATTGGACGCCGGTGGCTGAACCCCTTTACGATTTTATCACCACCGCCTTCGCAAGTGCAAGTGACCCACATAAGCCTGCCTCCTTCGAGGAACTGAAGTTTCGCGCAAAGATTCCGGATGAAGAATGGACGTTCCTCCTTGACTATTGCGCACAGGTAATGTATCCTATCTTCCTGCAGGTCAAAAAAGTCAATCACAAGGATTATTTGTTAATCGGTCTTCACTTTTGTACTCAGGCGCTCTCGAACCTCTGTAACTATAAATCATTTGGTGCAACAAAGTTCATCCCACGTTGTGCACCAACAGCATTCGAAGCCCTCATCGCCGCCTCTGAGAGGTCACAACAGGCTTCTGAAATATGGAAAAAGGTTCATAGTCAAACTCCATCAAATCAGAGACTTGATACCAACAAAAAATAAAATCAATAAAATTGATCGATGATTATTCTTAGGTTTCAGGTTCAATTTACAATCTTGAGCCAGTAGGGCATCTTGATATTGGAAAACCTTCAGCTGGTCACCTTTCAAATTATTACCCTGAAAGTCAAGATATCACTGATGATGAGATAAATGAAGTACAAGCAATTTGTGATTCTCATCACCTCAGTACTCTTAACACTAGGTTCGCGTCATTTCTTCTTTCCCCCCCCTCAAAAAAAAAAAAAAAAAAAAAAAAAAAAAAAAAGATTCGTCTAATCCATCTTCTGACCTTCATCAATTACATCTTTTATCACTCTAATCTGTTTAGACTCATAAAACGCTCGCCTACCGAGTTTACTCTTCTCATCGCCTCATCATCAAATACCCTTGATTCCACTTTCCCACCTTCTCCACTTCCTTTAAAGCCAGGCAAAACTTCACCTACGGTTTATCTACAAGCAGCTGATTTCTCAGGTCCTTTATCACAAGTCTGTGCCGCTCTTCAAGAGGCACGCAAGTATTGTGGTACGACATTAAGAGAGAAAATGTTAGATGAATACTTGAAATGTTTCAAGACAGGTAATATGAACTCACATAAAGAAGCAAGTCGATATTGGGTAAAAGATGTAGGGCCAGTGGTAGAAACTTATATTGGTCATATTGAAGCTTATGTTGATCCATTCGCTCAAAGAGCTGAATGGGAAGGATTTACAGCTATAGTAAACAAAGAATTATCAACTAAATTTGAAAAACTCGTTGATAGAGCTGATTCATTAGTCAAAACTTTACCTTGGGGTAAAAGTTTTGAGGTCGATGTTTTTAGAAGACCTGATTTTACTGCTTTAGAAGTACTTAGCTTTGCTACTGGTGGTATACCTGCTGGTATCAATATTCCCAAGTCAGTTTTTCTTCTTCTTCTTCTTAGGCTGCTAAAGTGTTTCTGTTCAGACACTTTCTCTAGTCACTTTATTCATCAGTTGATCCCTCTGCCCGTTTCTTCATCATCATCTTTCGTACCTAAGTTACTTTGACGTTCGAGAATCGGTAGGATTCAAGAACGTATCATTGTGAGCAACTCTTTGAACTTCTACTAGTACATCTAAATACCCACAATATCTTTTTTGAACCTACAGAGCCAACATCCTTTCAGCCAAAGCACCGAATGAAGAAGTTACTTTTATTCATCCATCCGAACGAGAACTTTATGCAACTTGGGATAGTCGTACTTTTGACCTTCAAGTGGCTAATCATGAGCTTCTAGGTCATGGTAGTGGTAAACAACTTCAAGAGAATGCTGATGGGACCTTTAAGTATGTTTTTTTTTGTTAGCTACTGCCTCGTCCTTTTTACGTACCCATTACTGACATTTTTTCTCTATTAGCTTTGACCCAGAGACGACTATCAATCCACTGTAAGAATACTTATTCCCTTTTCTTTTTCTTCGATCAGATGATGTATAGTTTTCTGAAACCTGTTGTTGGATGTTCTTTTTTCGGGTAATGTTTTTTCCTAGTACGGGAAAGCCAGTGAGCTCGTGGTACAAGCCTGGTGAAACTTATGGTTCCAAGTTCGGTTTAGTGGCTAGTTCAATGGAAGAGTGTAGGGCAGAAGCTGTAGCGCTATACTTGTGCTCAAACCGTGAGATCCTCGGTGTACATGACTTTCTCTACTCTGATTCAAGTCCAGAAACTTACTTTTTTTTTCATATAGATCTTTGGGTACGAAAGTGAGGAGGATATCGAGACGGTACAATACATGACCTTTTTACTCGTTAAGTTCACTCCTTCTTTCCTCTCTTTTTTTTCTTCTGCGCAGCAAAAGGATACCACAAGTTGACATTTTGGGAGAGGTGTTGGTTTTAGATGGCTAGAGCGGGCGTGCGCGCTTTGGAATGGTATGATCCACAAACTGGAAAACATGGTCAAGCTCATATGCAAGCCCGAGTGAGTTCCTCTCACATGTCTCCATCCATCTCAAAAGAAAAAGATATGATATTGAAGAGTGCGAGGTGCGTTTAGCTTGGAATTACCTCTTGGCTCTTCAGTCATGGACTTGCCACGCTCGAAGAAATTCGCGGATCTGATGGCTCGTTGGAGGACGCTTATGTGCGTGTAGATCGTGAAAAAGTATTGAGCGAAGGCAAGGCAGTGATTGGGAAGTGAGTTCGAAACTTTCGATACTTGATTTCACAGAGAATAAAGAAACCTGATCGACTGGTGTACATTTCTAGGCTCTTAAATGAGATTCAGATCAGAAAATCTACCGCTGATGGTCAATCTGCAGCTCGTTCGTCGTCTCTTTCTTTTCTTTTCCTTGCCTCCTTCTAACATCTGACCTTTTGTTTTTTGTGGGGGGGGAATGGTGAAAAATCTCGAAGAATTCTATAACGATCTCACTAAACCTCTGAGTGAGATGTGGAGTACTGAGCTCAGAGAGTTAGTCTTAAGGAAGAAACAACCACGTAAAATTTTTGTTCAACCTAATACAGTTGTGGAGAAAGGGAACCAAGTTGGATTGAAGGAGTATGGGACTACTTTGGAGGGAGTGATTGAAAGCTTCGTGGAACGGGGGATTTGAGTTATTGTAGGTGTTCAACGCCTTTACACTGCTGTAGACGATAAAGAAGAACAGATGTAATGGTAAATCGCAATGGCCTCAAGGTAATCTGAAAAAGTGAAAAAGCTACCAACCTAGAGCAGGTTGAATGTTTTTCTTCTTATAGCAGAAACAAAGGTGCATTCAGTCACGTGTCCAACATCAGATGTGTGTTATTCAATGGAAATTTCCTAATATCCAAGGTCCAGCTCCCTTGACAAAGGTAATATAGATGCACAGAACAAACATGTCAAATGTCAAGTTGGACACATTTCTCTGAAACACAACTTTGTTGTGATATTTATTAATGACTCTTCTCAAATTAGTGGGAAAAAAAAAAAAGAAAGATTTAAAGCATACAAATCCTTAAATACCAATTTTTTTTTTTCTCTACTAGTTTTCCTAGGTCAACCATTTAGCTGTACAGTTTTTTTTTTTTT
>MU167245.1:123572-140246 GCA_015951145.1 Cronartium quercuum f. sp. fusiforme G11 | reverse complement strand
AAAAAAAAAAAAAAAAAAAAAAAAAAAAAAAAAAAAAAAAAAAAAAAAAGAAAAAAAAAACGATAAGTATATCTCACAACACCAAAATTGACACTTTGGGTATTGTAAATATATATATAGATAGATAGATAGATAGATAAATCAAGAGAAAACAAGATACAAAATACTTTTTTTTTTAAAAAAAAAAAAAAACATGTTGATTACATTTTGTAACTTTAAAGATGTCTCTTAAATTTTGCAGCTTTAACATCAGTAGTACCTAATTCCCTTATTAAAATTTCGTGAACTTTTTTAATCCAATTTTCTTGTGGTGATTGACCAATTTGATCACCAGATAACCAAATTTCAATTCTATCTCCTCTGGATCTTCTACTACCTACTATACCTACTACTTTACCTCCTTTACCCGAATCTAATTCTATTACTCCACCTGCTAATAATAATACCAAAGATTCAAATGTTGGATCTAAATTTGATAATGTAGTTGAAATCGTCAATCTACCTCCCTAATAAAAAGAAAAGTGAAGAAAATAAACATAATCCGTCATCAACTTCTTACTTTTTTTTATTTTTATTTTTACATTTTCTTACTTACTTTCACATTCCAAGGGTCTTCCCAAACTGGATTTACACCAACTTTGAAGAAATGTAAATTTTGTTGGGGTTTCATACCGATTAAACCTAAACCATTACCAGGAGTTTCTAAACCAGATCTTAACATACGATTAGCTAAAGTTTTTTTAAAACCAATTAAAGCATTACAAAGACTTTCTACATCATTCAAATTACTAAAAACTTCTGACATTCCAGATTGATATTCAGCTGCTTTAAGTGAAGATGAAATTGGATGATTATATCCTCTTGATGTTGATGATGGAGTTTTGGCTGTTGTTGATGTATCTGAAAAAAATAATGTCCAACTTTGATCTAATGGTAATTTTTTGGTTATATTATTTGAATTTTTGATCAATTTATTATTTGGGTCATCATCTCTTGATTTTAATAAAGTTTTTGAAATGAGTTCTAATGTACGTTGGATAGGTACTTGTTCATTTAAAGGTAGTTCAGGTAATTTTTTACTTATCACACTTAATGGTGATCCCAAATCTGGAAGGGGATCATAATGAATTATGGTACCTGAGACATCAGTTAAAGGTTGACTTAATGATGAATTTCTTCGATGACTTGGTGCTTGTTCAATTTCTGATCTGACCTCAGTTGGTCTTGGTTTATCTGTATTTTCACTAGTCACAGTAGTACCACTATAAATCGTTTCCAGTGAGATGGATTGCTTGCGTAAATCTGTATTCAGATTTAAATTGGGTCGATCAATTAAATGATGATTTCCGAATTGTTTTATAACATCTTTTTGATCCGAATCAAATTCTTTTAATAAATGATCAAGTTTAATTGTTTCTTCTTCTGCTTCCTCTTCTTCTTCTTCTCCTTCTTCTTCTTCTTCTTCTGTTGTTTGTTCTAATACTATAATTCCATTGGATGAAGTACTCGATTTCCTATTTTTTCTAATACCTCTAGTCTTTTTCGTTTTGATATCTTTTTCATCCGATTCTATACCTTTTACTTCTTGTTGATCGATCATACTACTATGTGTACTTTCGTTACTAGGTGAAGTAGGTCTAGTTATGTTGATGGTAGTAGTAGATGTGATTGAAGTTGTATGATGGATGAGATTTGAGTTTAGATTAGGGATCATACCCTGACTTGAGTTATGCCTGGATCTGGTTGGTAAATGTTGATCTGTACCTATTAATGAGATTGGTCGAGAGTTGGATAAGATTGAATGATTAGAAGTTGATGAACTTGAGTGACGGTGATGAGTCATTCGAATTGGTAAAGTTGAAGTAGTTGGTGTTGAATTTAAACTTAAACCTGGTGGTATTGAACTTGAGTTAGGTCGATTTAATGAAGTGACAGGACCGACGACTGATGAGGAGTGATAACTATAGATCGAAAAAACAAGAAAGCATAGAAACCAAGTCAAGTCAGATTGTGTATCCGAATCAAACAACACCAACGGTTCTGATGATCAAATAGAGATAAAGAGTGAAGCATATCATACCATAATTCAAAAAATAAAACAAAATAAAAAAGTCCAACGTTCGATCGTCACGTTCGATCAGGTTAGAATAACATAAGGTATGATATTAGTTGAACAGCTGATCCAGTGATGTTTCTTAAAAACCATCTTTTTTCATATATATCTTCACACAATTTTAACTTACTACCATTACTCGATGTAGGTCTTGAGATCGGATTAGGATTAGATTGCTGTCTAGCTTGTTCTTGAAATCTCTCGAGTGCATGTAAAGCAGCTTGAAGTGTATTAGGCTTGGGTGTTGGTTGTTCCATACTTTGGAGACTGGGTTGATGAGAAGGTCATTCAGTCAGAGAGGTAAATACCCAATAAGGTGAAGTGAGAGACGTCTTGGTTCAAACACGTCATTGTATTTAAGTATTACTCACATGTCACCCATCAAAAACTTAAATTACATAAAACCCACCACCAACATTTTAAATAATTTCTCACTTCAACAAAACTCACTTCCATCATCAAAAGCACTCACTACCTCTAACACTCACTGAAATACCAGCTTACTTCTACTTTCAACTATCCTTGATCCCCTCATCAATTAGTTGCAGGGAACTTTTTTTATGTCTTGGAAAACCCGTTTTGCCTTTGGCACACCTTCATTTTCTTATACATCACTTTCACATCCTAAACAATTACTGGAAAACAACACCACTTGTATCACATCTTGTGACTACTGAATGCACTTATACAATAAATTTCACAACTTGCAATCTCCTAATCTCTCACACCACCTCTCCAATCGACGAGTGTTGACCTACATATAACAAACAAACCATCATCAAAACCTCAACTTGATATAATTCAGTGTTGTGATTAGACAAAATTAAAAAAAAAAAAAAAAAAATTATCCTCACATGTTCAGCCTTTAATCCATTCACACTTGTCTCACCTAAAAGTCTTAGATTGATAGATAATTCATCTTTAACAATTTCCAAGACTTTCTCAACTCCTTCCTGTCCCCACATTAAACCGTACATGGGGCTACAGTATTGTATAAAGAGAATCATCATTAGCCTCAATCATTTCATAAATCCATTATAATTCAAAATTTAACTCACGCTCTACCTAATCCAACAGCTTTGACTCCAAGCGCTAGAGCTTTCAAAACTGCACTACCATCTCTAATCCCACCATCTAACAAAACTTCACATTCATTAAAAGCTTTTATACAAGTTTTTTTAATTTCTAATAAAATTTCAATGGTACTTGAAACATCATCTATTTGTCTACCACCATGATTTGATATATAAAGATTCTTAAATCCGATCGAATGTGCATAAATAAAATCTTCAGGTGTTTGTATACCTTTTAATATGATGGGTAAATTGGTTTGATTTTTTAACCAACTTAGATCATTCCACTATTAATATATTTTTTCAACAAAAAAAAATGATTCATTCGGGTTAAATTTAGGATTTAATTTGGATGTGATTTAAGACTCACGTTAAGGCTTTCATCTTGATATCTTGTTTTTTTTGAAAAAAAAATAAAAATAAAATAAAGACATTTAATTAGATTTGATAGAGTATAAGAAGAGTTTCATAAATGAAAAAAAAAAAAAAAATACCCAGATAGATTTTTAGCAACACTATTTGATTGAAGATTGGATTCATCGTTTACAGCAAAACGTTCATCTCTTGTCCTTTTACCTGGTACAGGTGCATCAACAGTTAAAACAATAGCTTTAAATCTTAATCTCTCGACTCTCTTTAATAATTTCACTGTTTCATTTCGATCTTTATTTACGTATAACTGTATTTCATTTGTTTATTTATTTTGAGAGAAAATAGTTCACTTATCAGTGCTACTGTAGTTTTCTGGTAAATAAGTTGGTTTTTAAAATGTTGAAACTTACTTGATAGAATAATATTTGATTTGGTTCAATTATACTAGAGATCTCTTCTGGTGTACATGAAGCATTTGAACTCATCTATAATCAATCAGGTTTTAGTCAATTTAAAATTCTTGAAAAGTATATAATTATCACATTATGAATTCATTTGTTTTTTTTTGAAAAAAAAAAAAAAAACAAGATGACAAACGATGTAAATAACTCCAATTTTAGCAGCAACTTTCACTAAAGCTTTTTCACCATCTTTATGAATTAAATTAGCCAATGCAACAGGAGCAATAAAGAAAGGTAAATTAGAATTAAAACCTAAAATTTTAATTTGTAAATTGATTAAACTTTTAACATTTCTTAAAATTCTAGGTCTTAAGTGAATTAAAGACCAATCAGATATATTTCGATTTTTACAAAATTCTTGATCTGCTGCTGAACTATAATAAGCTATACTAGATCCAAACAAAAAAAAAGGCAACATATTGGAATGAGTTCTTTTGTAAATAGACAGATTAAGATAAGTATGATAGGTTCAATAGATTACATATCGTACCGTAAGCTTTTGGTGTTAAAACTTTCTTTGCTATTGGTTCAAGGTCATGTAAGTTGATGATTTGAGATAAATCAGGTCTTGATGTCTTATGAGTTTTTAACATAAGCTCTGATACTGAAAAAGGTTTCATTTGTTTCATTTTGAGTGAGAATGTATTTTACGGTTCATCAAGGCTGGAAGAAAGCAGAAAGGGGATCAAAGAGAAGTCTGATGAAAGAATAATATTCAATTGTTTATAGACATTCATAGATATCTTACTTGTAGCATCATATAACCGGTTCTCAACTTATGAACCGGTGGCCGAAGAACCCCGGTACGCCTAGTCGATTTTTGGGCTGTAACGCCGAGTTGACATGTCCAATTTGAGACCCAACCACCCAGTTATCCCTTTCCTCCCTCCCTCCCCTTGGTCACCACCAAATTAAATTCTCCACATGCCAACTTCAAAACTCTGTCATGATGTCTTAACCCACCTGTACCATTTTTTTTTTGGGGGGGGGGGTCTCTTTTGGTACAGAAAGTCTATAAAAAATGGAATTGAAGTTGGTTTCAAACTCTGCTAAAAATCTAATTTGTTTTATTTTTATTCTGGTTGCAAATTTTTAAAAAAGGGAAAAAACAACTTGGATTTTGTGGCTTTTGGTTACTTTAAATCACCAAAATCAAACTTGTGAATTCCAAGACACTGATCATTTGCAAAATTGAAAAGAAACATCAGTTTTGAAAAGATCATACCAGTTGTTTTTGGAAAGTGACATTTCAACAGTTCACATTTCTAATACTTAAAATTTGTGGACACACAAGGCACTCAAATGAGTTCTCAGTATTCTTCTTCTTCAGAAAGGGGTGTTCTATTGCCTGTTTTTTGCCCTTTCTTCAGGGTCAAAAAAAAAAAAAAAAAAAAAAAAAAAAACAAGTGGTGAAAGCAACATCAAGGACAGCTTCAATGGGATTTCTTTGCCCCATTGACTTTGTAACCATCTCCAAACAACACTGTTTGCATTTCAAGTAGATTTATTTTTGAGCAAGCTCACATTTGAAGGGCAAGTCTTCTTCTCAAGCAGTGGACATCAAGCCAATCACCTCAACCAGCTTTGATGTAAACTCCATATGATTAGCTTTCTTCCTGTATTCATCAGCTGCATGGGAGGCACATTCAGATTTGCATGGGAGGAGAACTTTAGGCATCAGGCCACAGAGACCAAACATATCTCAAGAATAATTGCTGTATGAGGAAGCCCTACTAGAGTTGCTTCTTGCCTCTACAGTATCATATGATCAATAAGAGGTTCAACACTTACATGCCAGATGACCCAATGAGGATGGGAAGACTTACTTGTTGGTCTGTCCAGACACAAGAGTGTGTGTGTCAGCCCTGAGGACTGCACAACAGTCCCATAGACTGAACCAATACATGATTACCTATAGTAATCATGTGTTTGAAGAAGTAATACATACTGTATCTCTATAGAAACATAGTGTAACACATGTGATAAGTAGTGTAATATGGCAACCACACCTCAGGCTCAGTTTCAAGACTCATAAGCATAGTATAATCATGACAGGAGCCAAATACCAGGCCCTATCATTAGAGTAACTAACCACAGGTGGGACTATATGACCTTGTAGTAGCATGGGGTGAAACCACAAGCCAACCCATATCCTAAGAGTGAGGGGGAGGCAACCTGAAGGATATAAAAACTCCCTTTCACCTGCCCAAGAGTTGTCCCCCCTCCTCACCTTTTACTGCACACACCAAAACCAGAACCACTAGCACAATATCGAGGATATCTTATAAAAACAAAGTATCTGCTTAAAAGTGCAAGTTTCATTAGGTGTTAGTAAGAGAAAGGTGATTTCTTTCACTCTTCTCTTTGATAAGGTTTGGTAGACCTTCCCTTCTAGAACCCCTTGACTGTGAAGACTCAACAAAGGGTTTGAGACAAAGGCAACCAATACAGGGATAAGGCACCCTGAGCTGCTTACATGAGCTCTAGCCTGTAGTATAAAAGTTGGCTCTTGCAGATAACTGATTAGCCCAGTTATCAGCCAAGGCACTCTTGGGAGGGGAAGAACCCTTGTAAATAAGCTTTAGAATCTTAAATCTTCTTTGAAGAGGTCAACTAGCTGTAGTCTGTACTTGTTGGTACCAGTACAGACTATTCCTCAGTTGCCTTGAGACTTGGGTTCTTACACAGTCCCATCATTAACCTGAAATAACCAGGTGGTTTGTCATAAAGAAGCTCCCCTCTGACAGTGTTTCATCTCTGACCCACCCAAAGAGCCTCCTTCCACACTGTCTCCAACCCTGCCAATTTTACCCTCCTCATTGTCCTTAGGTAACCAGCCTTGAATGAGGGTTTCCTTTTCTTCATCTTCAACTGATTGATGTTGCCACAGATTGAGTCAGGGGTCAGTTTCCAGTGACTCTTTGGAGGACACTCCAAAGCTGTCACATGTCAAAGCAGGCTTGATGAAAGGCCAGTCAGTTAAGACTTGATCCAGGATCAGATACTGAAGGCCTCTGTGGAGTGCTTGGTTTAAAAGGAAGCAAGGCCAAACCAGCATGTTACCCCACTTACATGGGTAAGGATGACTCAAAAGAGATTCACCTAAAGAGGCTTTGCCATTGGTTTTCTTCTGAGCACCTTTCTTCTTACAATTAATCTTGCCTGTCACCTTACTACTGTCCTTGCCCTCCTCCTGCACCTCTATCAAATTCATGCCCAGGAGCTGCTGATGGTACTTTGGCATGTCTAGGATTACCTTGCCTGTGTGATTGAAAATTGGATGAGCTTCCCTGTATTTGTCCTTGAGATACTTGATCTAAAGTCCCTAAACTGGTCAACCACATCACAGCAAAAAGAACACAAGAGACCAAAGCACTCTACCTTCTTTTCACATTCTCAGCCCTCTCTCTCTAGAAGTTTCATTTCCTTCAGATGAGCAGCCACCCTTTCACCCACCTCTTTCTTGCGGGGCACCACCTCTCACCCAATATGAAGGTTATCCAACTCTGAACACCAGATAGTGATAATGTTGATGTCCAAGTTCCCATCTTGCCTTTCAACAAACCACAAAGCTTGTAATTTCTTCTCCCCATCTCTTGTTGATGACATGGTCTCCAACTTCTTTGGTTGGCCTTGACCTTGTTTCACCACGGATGTGACCTCAGATAGATTGGGCATAGTGTGTCCCAGTGTAAAAATTAACAGGGTGTACCGGGTATTTTGGCAACCGAGTCATATTTGAGAACAGCTATCGTGTTTCGTCTTAAATATTTACAGACTACATAGTAAAGTAGTGCGATACGTCTCGACAAGCGCGGTTAAATCAACTTGAAATCGTATCTACTTTTAGAATACGCCCTTTTCAAGACATCAATTCATCACATTCCCTTCCATCGAAATCGGTTCATCCTTGCCTTGATCTTCATCACTCGATCTTTATCCGTTCCCGACACTGGGACTTGTGAGCGTAGATTAATTCGATCTGAACATCCCACGTTTGAACGAAAAAAAAAAAAAAAAAGAAGGAGATATAAATCGACTTATCAAACTTACGTAATTCTGAACTTCGATGAAACTAGATTTAAGCAAATCTTGAGACACAAATGACAAAGCTGGGGTCAATCATGCGTGAAACTGAATTGTATATTTGAACGTCTCGACAAGTTCTGACAAGTCCTGACAAGTCGCTCGATATGGTAAATTCCGTTGCAATAATATGTATCTTGTCTGCACATGCATTCACAAAGCCACGTCAACGTCGATGAAGCAATTCTAATTAAATACCTATGTATGTCTCACTGGATTACGACCCAGTTGATGTTTTGACAGAGAGAGCTTTGAAAATCTTCCGAGGTTTTTCTCACTTTCCCAGCCGAGAAGTTAACAAGGTGAACCGGGTTTTTTGGTAACCCGGTCATACTGTACTTATTTGAGAACCGGTAGGAACCAGTGAGTTGTACCTTGTGAATTTTAGTACAACATATGTTGATCGAATGTCTGACCAGTAAAACCAGGTAATGTCTCAGTTTCATACTCACTGTAAAGCTTCGTGAGCTGCGTGTTGAAGTACATACTGTACTTCCTTGAAGCAATCGCTCTAGATTTAGATTATCCTTCGACCAGAATCAGGCATAGTTTTGTTTTAGAAACCTTCACTGGATAAGATCATTAGAATATTTCAGAGGTTTAATCATTCTCAGAGCCAATCAAGCATTCCAACTTACTCATTTCGAATCCTTCAAGAATGACTTCCAAGGCACCTCAGGACCACGGACATGAAGACGAAAAAGTGATCGAGAAGACGAACTCGTTCAGTGACGCGGAGAAGGAAGCATCGAGAAGCTTTTGGAAAGGATTATTTGATTTACTCGGTTTGAGTTTGAATACAAGCCAAACATCGATTGAAGATTCAGGTTTGGATCAAATCATTACGAAACATGGACGTGAACGATACATTGAAGCACTCTGGATGTACACCACGGTATTTACATTCCTACGCTGCTTTTTTTTTCTTTTTATTGTGAATGATTGACAAAAACGAAACAATCCAATTTGGGTCACAGTTCGAAGATCCAGATCAACTCGTGATTAGGTTTATTCGCGCTCGTAAACATGTAATCGAAAGTGCGATAAAGATGTTTATAGAATGTCTACAATGGAGAATTGAATCAAATGTTGACGAATTGGTATCTAAAGGAGAATCAGGTCTAATCAAACAAGACTCTTATGATGATAAAGCTTTCACGCATCAAATCAGTTCAGGTAAAACCTTTTTACAAGGTTTTAGTAAAACAGGTGGACCAGTTTCTTATTTATTTGCGAGACATCATCGATCTAGTGAACAAACTCTTGAAGTGATGAATGGTATGCTTTTGGTTATTTTGAAGAAAAGATGTTCTGCATTTAGATCAAGATACACTTACTGAGATATGGGAACTTCTTATGATAGATTATACTACTTGGGCACAAGAGAATGTGAGGCTCGTTAATTCTAGTTTAGGCTCTCAAGTGACAGTGATCGTTGATCTTGCGTGAGTAAGATACTTGGATTGTGAAATCATTTTCGAAACTTCACTTGATTAATTGATTGATTGTATGAAATCCCAGCGGTTTCGGACTTGCAAACATGGACTGGAAAGCTGTATTATATTACAACAAATGCCTCCAATCTTATTATCCTGAGGTTAGTGCGTATGATTGATTTGAGAAGATTATCTCGAACAATTGGCTTAGAAAAGCTGAAGCGTTTTTTTCTTTTTTTAAAAAAAAAAAAAAAAAAAAAAAAAAAAATGAATATAGGCATTACAGGTTGTCATACTGCACAATGCGCCTTGGGTGTTTCAAGGTGTTTGGAAAGCTCTGGGTCCAATGCTAGATCGTAAGTATGTGAATTATGTGGACAGTCGTACCTGTGTATCGTTTTGACCGAATTGTACATCACTCTAACAGCTGTCGTGCGCTCAAAGTTCGCGTTCACCAAATCCAATGAAGAGCTCCTGGATTACGTCGATAAACGGTACCTTTTTGAGGAACATGGTGGAACCTCGACCTGGAAGCTGTCTTACCAGCCTCCCGACATCACAACCCCAGAAGTTGATCAGACCCGGAAGGCAGAATTGATGAGTCAGAGGAAAAAACTGGTAGAAAAGTATATCGAAGCAACCAATCGCTGGATCGACGATAGCTCAGCCACAAATGCTGATTTGAGGCACTTTGTGGCCTTGATGATGCGGGTTCAGGGACTCACACTCGTATGCCCCACTTGTTTTCTCATGGTTGTGGGGCAAATCGTTGACCGAATGATTGTTGGGTTTACACAGGACCCTTACATTCGAGGCAAGACGTTTTATCACCGGCAAGGCTGCGTGCTTGAAAATGGCCTGATTGGCTTTCGTACAATGGATGGGGATGACAGCTGGGAGTTTCTCGGCCATTCACGCTCTCGAGAGCGGGTCTTGGAGGAAATTGAGGCGATGAAGGCCCGGTTCAAGATCGAAGAGGTCGATTATCCCATCATCGACTTTGAGCTCTGAAAACTTCGATCTGTGTGGAGAGATTACTTCTTTTTTTGGGGTTGTCATGTGGATTGGTCCTTCACCCAAGACTTATAGTTTTAAGTGTATTTTCTTCGTTGTATGGTCCTATCTTCTCTCCCAGATCGCCCTTTTACAATGTGCATAGCCTCCCGCTCTTGGCAATATTCCTTTTTCTTTGTTGAAACTTTCACAGTCTATGAATCTAGCATCGCATGTTTTTTGTGTTTGTGCCCTAGTCGCCATCCGCCATAGTATCATGCTGTGACGATCTGCAACTTGTCTCTCATTCATGAGCCACTTGTCAATAAATTCAAGTCGTGAGTCACATATCCACAGCAGCAAAGAGGGCGCAGAGATCTAGCTAAAGTACGTTGGAACATGATTATTTGGACCTTACATCCTTCTCATCGCATGAAAGCCCACTCACTATAACATTGTGTTTGTAGCGATCTGTCAAGGGAGGAGGGAGGGGATGAAATATGATAGCTCTAGCCTAGTACGCCATCACAGGTTCTCATCTGACGGACTTTCTTCTCCTTGAGCTGAGATGTTTTTGCACTGAGCAATGCAAATTGCCTGTCTTGTGCTTTTGCTTGTTTTGTCTATGTTACAATTTTTTATTTTATTTTTTCAGATGTCGTCAAACCGTTCAAGTAAGTAAGATGGATTTCAAAATGAAAGGAAGAGTCAAGCTATTAAAAAGTTGAATCATACCTTGTAACATTTCTTGATAAAGTCAGTTGAGTAGGCGTTAAGGAGTTTATATATAGGATGACACTGACAGCTTTCATAGTCGGCTTAAATATGATCTTGTGTTCTGCAAGGAATAAGCTTTTTCCAATTTGAAAAGTTGAATAGTTTGGTTGATAAAGTTCCGGCCCGAGCTCGAGGCAAGAGACCAGATCAGTATTACGTCACAGGAAATTGGAATAAAAAAATTGGTCTTCAACGAATTGATTCGAGGGAGCTCAGAATTTTTTCTTGAGCGCGCTTAAAAATCTCCTTGAGCTGGAACAGAACATTGCCTTTATAGCGCAGGTATCAGTCCTAGCAGACTTTCTACCCTACATTTCACACAATCTTAATCGTGCGACGACTTTCAATAATGACTTACTCACGCAAGGATGCCGAGCAAGAGAAGAAGAATTCTGGGAAGGAGAGCTTCAGTGCAGCGGAGACGGAAGAGCTGAAGAGCTTTTGGAAGCGATTATTCAATCTCCTTGGTTTGAGTTCGAGTACAAGCCAACAGTCAAGTGCGGATGCAGAGCTGGAACAGATCATTTTGAAAGAGGGTCGTAAGCGGTACGTCGAAGCACTCTGGATGTATACAACGGTACGTTCTCTGTTTGGTTTTGTAGGAGGGTGTAAAGAAGGAGAAAGACCGAGAGAAAAAAAACCCCTATTCAATTCTGCACACAGTTCGAAGACCCAGACGAGCTGGTCATCAGATTCATCCGCGCTCGCAAGCATGTAATTGACCATGCTCTGAGGATGTTCGTGGAATGTCTAAAGTGGCGAATCGAAACTAAAGTCGACGAGATTGTGGCCAAAGGCGAACTGGGTTTCATTCGCCAAGAAGGCTACGATAGCGCTGGGTTCATACATCAAGTCAAGTCCGGGAAAACGTTCATCCAAGGGTTTAGCAAGAATGGCGGTCCGGTGAATTATTTCTTTGCCCGTCTCCATCGGACGAGTGAGCAGAGCCCGGACGCAATGAATGGTATGGTCTATGTTCTATTTCTGATCCTGATTGAAGTGCTAACATCTGAAAGCCGATGACAGATTTTACAACTTGGTCGCAGGAGAACGTGAGGCTTGTGAATTCCAGTCTAGGTTCAAAAGTGACAGTGATCTTTGATCTTGGGTCAGTAAGAGTTTTGGGTGTGATGATTTTATTTTACCTTGATTGACTGGCTGTTTAGAATAACAGTGGTTTCGGACTAGGAAACATGGACTGGAAGGGTACCTTGCACTACGCCAAATGCCTCGCATCTTTTTACCCCGAGGTCTGTGTCTAATCTAACCACCATCTCGAGAACGAGGAGTAGAAAGGCTGAATTGTGATGTTTATCAAATGCAAACATAGGCATTAGAGCTTCTCATTATCCACAATGCGCCTTGGGTGTTCCAAGGTATATGGAAAGCCCTATGTCCAATGCTAGATCGTAAGTGTGTGAATTCTGTAGACCCTTGATCCGATCTATCATCTTAATCCATTATCTTCCCTTCAAAACGCTCTCCAAGCCGTTGTGCGCTCGAAAATCTTCTTTACCAAGTCCAACGAAGAACTCCGAGAATACTTTGACGAACAGTACATTTTGGAAGAGCATGGTGGATCTTCGACTTGGAAGATGTCCTACCCGGATCCGGACATCACAACCCCAGAAGTTGATCAGAACCGGAAGGCAGAATTGATGGGCCAGAGGAAAGAACTGGTACAAAAGTATATCGAAGCAACCAATCGCTGGATCGACGATAGCTCAGCCACAAATGCTGATTTGAGGCACTTTGTGGCCTTGATGATGCGGGTTCAGGGACTCACACTCGTATGCCCCACTTGTTTTCTCATGGTTGTGGGGCAAATCGTTGACCGAATGATTGTTGGATTTACACAGGACCCTTACATTCGAGGCAAGACGTTTTATCACCGACAAGGCTGCGTGCTTGAAAATGGCCTGATTGGCTTCCGTTCAACGGACGGAGAGGACAGCTGGGAGTTTCTCGGCCATTCACGCTCTCGAGAGCAGGTCTTGAAGCAGATTGAAGCGATGAAGGCCCGGTTCAAGATTGAGGAGGTTGATCATCTTTTCATTGACTTCCAGCTTTAATATCAGCTTGATAACCGCTTGAGACTTCCCTTTAGCATTGTGGTGTGGATTGGGTTCATTCAAGCCACTTGTTGGGAGCGCTCCTTGTTCATATCCCCAATTCTGCTTTTCCTCCTGTACCTTCGTTGATCTCATCTCGTTTTCGACTCAACACAAACACTAGCAAGGGTCTTCTCCCAAGCTATATATATAGCCTCCCATGCTTGGCAATCACTTTTTCTTTCCTTGAATGTGCTACGTTTTCTGAATCCTAGTGTTGCATGTAAATAATGTGTTCAAGAAACAGGCTCCATTGGCAACTTATGACTATCTACACTGTGCTTGATTGTGTGGGTAGATGTGATAATTAAGGTTTTGAGGGGGAAACGTTGGTGCGGGTCACGGGTATACGCGCAAATTTTGGTGTGTGGTATAGGGCTATGCTATTGTTGAGTATGGCTGTATTGAACCGATACCCGGGTCAAAAGATTCTGAGGTGGTGTCAAGTCTAAAGATCTTGGGAATGTCACCTCTCATAGGGTACAGGATATTCTCACAATATCCGGTGGGATCTTTTTAAAATATCTCGGCCAAGGGAAATCTTGCTGTAGTGTAGCTCCAGCCTGACAAGCCATTGAAGGTATATGTTTTATCTGCCTATCACCAATTTTAGATGCATTTGTATTGAGAAATGTGATTTGCATCCCACATTGTTTGACTTCTTCTGCCCATCATCCAAGTATCTCTTAGCTAGCTATCCTCAACAGGAAAAGAAATTTTTTTGTTGTAACCCCCACAAAACAATTTTCAAGAATAAGGGACAGGTAGGTGGCATAGCCATCAGTGGGTTTTTTGTTAGCTGCTTCAGTCAAGTGAGGTGAGCTGTTGATTGCAAGTTGGAAGGTAAAAGGCACTCATCAGGAGGTCAGCTTGACTAGGTTCCAACTCACTGTGTATCAGCTGTGAGTGGGAATAGCATACCAAGCTATATACATAGTCTTGGCCCAGGCTGACAATCCTGAACTCCTTCAACACCTCTGAGGGAGTTTCCAGCATAACTACACTGAAGCTTCCATAGCAGATTAGCTTTAGGTGTTAAGAGCCATAGTGATATGTTCAATCAAATCACACAGTTTCATCCAATCTTCCAGCTTGGTTGTTTCAAGACTGGCTTGATTTACCAGTCTCAATTTTTAATTTTTTTATTTTTGCTCTTTACCATCAAGGAAAACCCAAGTAGATCTCTCTGGGAAAGGCAAGCTTACCTGCCAGGGGGATCTATAGCTTATCCCAGGGGGCCTCAAGGGGCTTTGAGTCCATCCTCTTTTCCACCATAAGGCCTATAACCCTGCTAGACAAGTGAGGAAGGACAGATAAGTAGTCACTGGCAATTGACATATGCCAGATGTCCTAAATACTACAACTTAGATAACATGGACAAGACAAGTCATGAAGATAGTTCATGACAAACTACCCTCAACACTATGTACACTAATGATTAAGTCTCGAACCCTTTCCGGGTCAGTGTTTCTTGTATATCAAAGATCCGTAGCGCAGTAGACACTATTGACTCTGATAGTAGATGACTGTAATACTGCAATCACTTAACAAATCAATACAGTCTAGCTCTCCATCAAAGAAAAGTCACGCTGTACCAACCAACAAGACGCATATGAGTGGATACAGTATTTCATTCCTTTGTTCCACATGAGATTGGAAGGAGTGCATCATTAGAAACAAGGTTGCGCAGGATACTAAGCCTGTAGATGTATATATCTTCAGAAACTGATCCATATACAACAGCGAACGAAATCGTCGTACGAGCAACAAAACGACTCTACATGAATTAGGAACAAGTGCATTTTTAGATCACTGTAGGACCTTCCAAGTAAGATTGATCTACGCTCCTCCTTCCCTCGACAACTAACTATACATAGTCAAGTTGATCAAATATCAGAGTTGACACCATCACCTCTATACACTACAGTTGTTAGAAAAAAAAAAACGATATATACGATCCGACCTCAAAAAGGTGATATGCACCACCCGACTGGACTTAAGCAAATCCGGAAAGCGTATCGTTTTCGATTTAAATATATTGCACCAAAGCGAAGCGATATCGCTGAATCACAAAAAATAAAATAAAAGGAAAACAAGCGCAAACGATCAACAATCAAATAGCCAGGTGGGTTGCCACAAAGAAGCATCCCCCTGACAATCCCAAGATCGATTTCTTTTTTAACTCTATCCAAAATCAAACTATTCCTGTCCAAGTGTGGTTTGATGATCTAGAATTGGAACTGATCGTTGATTTAGCTCAAGCTCTAGAGGAAGCAGGTTCGGGTATCGCGAACATATCTTCGCCAGTGAGCACGCCAGCTCTCGAAGCGTTATCTACGAACTTGAGCGAGACTGCACGAATGTTATGAGATGACTGTCAACAGCCCATCCTGCTGGTACAGTAGGGAGGATCGTCGCTGGCTTACCATGTCTGGGACTGGTGTCCCGTTTACTGGTGTCATTAGATCTATGACCACCGGAGCTTGCTGTGGAGCCGGAGCGGCTAGGTTGCCACTGGCGGGCTCGGCTGCTTGGTTCGTTTGCTGGATCCCATATCTAGCGTACGATGCCATTGTTTGTTAATGTTTCAATATATGACTTTTAGTATATCGAGGATTTTCTAATAGCACGTACTATTTGTTTCGCCGACAATGTAAGAGCTTTCCGAAGCTGGTATTTCCGAGAAGTCGGACTCGTGTACAGACTGATTATCGTATGTGTAGTCGTCGTATACGGCGCTATCGTACGCGTCTCCGTCTTTCCCGTTATAGATATAAAAATAGAGGATTACGAATAAATTCACTTGCTTTTTCAACTAGTGTACTTTTTATAAATCGTTTGTTCTGTTTTATCAAATGAGTTTTTTTTTTTAAACTTACCGGTAGCGGGCATAAACCTGCTTCGTGCAGTCTCGCTCGAGTTCGTAGATAACGCTTCGAGAGCTGGCGTGCTCACTGGCGAAGATATGTTCGCGATACCCGAACCTGCTTCCTCTAGAGCTTGAGCTAAATCAACGATCAGTTCCAATTCTAGATCATCAAACCACACTTGGACAGGAATAGTTTGATTTTGGATAGAGTTAAAAAAGAAATCGATCTTGGATTCTGAGTTGAAATGCTAGAAAAGAGAGCTTTTTGGCTTACTCAGATAGATAATGCTGAGTGTTATTGTTCTTCTTTTATTCTTATCTCTTTTATAAGTCCACAGTCTGATGCAAAAAAAAAAAAAAAAAAAAAAAAAAAAAAGTAAAAG
>MU167245.1:109788-123472 GCA_015951145.1 Cronartium quercuum f. sp. fusiforme G11 | reverse complement strand
AAAAAAAAAAAAAAAAAAAAAAATGTTTTTAGCTACCGTTGTTTCAGTTCAACTTCCTGATAAAATTATTTAATTAATATCTTACACACCGTTTTGCGCGTTTTGGTTTATTGCCACTTGTTCAATTTTCAGGTGGCCACGGCGATGCTCTGCACATGTTTCAATTGAGATAATTGCAGTTGAGGCTTATATTAATGATAGACAAGTGAGGATCAGTTCGTTCTGTCCTTTTTTGTAAAAATATATATATATATATATCTTTCAATCTTTCACGTTATCGTTCGATCGTTAGGTAAGAGTCAAAAGGTCTTACTAGTAGTCTACTCAAACCGAAGACGTTACGTTTTCCGGATTTGCTCAAGTCCAGTTGGGTGGTGCGTAGCTCCCTTTTTTCTTTTTCCGCAAGGATCTCGTTAACGTTTGCGATCCGATCTCTTTGCGTAAAGATACTCGTTAACGGTTTGCGATCTGATCTCTTTGTCTTTCCTAGTGTTTGTACCAGGGAACCAGGGCCAGTTCGTTCTGCCCTTCTTTGAATAGAAAAAATAACGACAACAATAATAATAAAATCTAATTTATTATTAGTTCGTTTAAAGGCGCTGGTGGTTATGTCAATGCGTGCCGTTCGCAATTCCCAAACTCAAATTGTGAATGCGTTAAGGTAGTATATTTAAACTAAAAACGATACTTTTTATGGATTCGCTTTAAGTGCAGTCAGATGCAATAGTTATTATTATTGTTCAACTGAAAATTGATTTGTTGCTCAGACTCACTTAAGTTCAGTTAAATGGTAAGTAAAATTCCTTTGTTTTGTACAGACCTTTCGTTTGCTGGTCAAAGTTTTTATTCTTTGTTTCTTAATATACTTTATAATTTATATTGATCAAGGGTTTTTCAAATGTTTAACTGTCTTCTGTTGGTCTTCAGATGACCTTCAAATTATTTTAATTTATTTAATCCCAAGTTACAGTTGTACCAACTGTACAGATTAAAAGGGGTGCTCAACGTAATTTTTTACTTGTCAACTGCAATTTGTCAATCACTATCCCTTTGTCTGATCTTATCTAATTGGGATTGATTTTGTCTGTATATTTTGGGGGTGAGTCTTCCTGGTAAGGTGGTGGAATTTCTATCCAGCACCTGTTCTCTCCTCCTTGATCTTATTCCTTTGAAACAATCTACCAATTTACTCTAATAGTTGATCACACTAAAAGATAAGGTCTTGAAAACCTGTGAGGTAAGCTAACAATGAAAAAGTCTATATAATAGAGTCTGCCAAGAAACCTTTCTTTACTTGGGTGATTTACTAAACTTTCTCTATGAATTATGAGTCCTTGTTTTATTGAGAATACACTTCTCTCTAATGGCAGAGGTGGTAGTATTCTCAAAGTTAATCTAGGGGTTGGGGGTAGTTGGTTATTTGGTATATATCAATTGCCAGTTACTATAGGTATGTCCTTTTTTCTGTCTAGTAAGAAGTAATCAACTTCTGGTTGGAAGAGGATGGGGTCAAATACTGTTGAGGCCCCCAATTATCAGGGGGATGCTTCTTTGTGGTAACCCACCTGGCTATTTCAGGCTGGGTGTGAGGTTGAATTGAGCTTCAGGCCCAGGAAGAGCAACAGGCAAGTCTTCACTTGGTACCACCAAGCATAGACTACAGCTATGCTGCCAACATATTTTCATTGCATGGAAGCTTGCTAGGTAACATAGCATGTCTTCATGTGATACTATGGACCATTTTTCAAGGTCCCTACCTTGGGAAATAGACCTATTGCATCACATCTTGGCCTGCTATATGACATAGCATGTCTCTATGTGATGCAATTTTCTTGGCAGTGCTAGTTGACCTCTAATGAGAGGATTTAAGACTCTAGTTGATTTACAAGGGTCCTCCCTTGGTAGAGTGCCTTGTCTTATAACTGGGCAAACAGTTATCTGCAAGAGCCAAACTCTAGAAAATAGAGGCTTAGCTGAAGGTGACAGCTCTTGCTCCTTCCTGTATTGGTGTTTTTTGTCTCTAACCCTTGGTGAGTCTTTCACAATCCAGGGATCCTGGAAGTGAAGGGTAACCAAACCCTTTTAAAGTGGTGGATAACTATTCTTTGACTAACACCTATTGAACCTTGCACTATTGAGCAGATACTTTGATATATAAGTTATCCTCATTGTTTTGTGCTAGTGGTTCTGATTTGGTGTGTGTGGTAAAAGATGAGGAGAGAGGACAACTCCTGGGAAGGAGAGAAGAGTTTATATACCTTTCAGGCTCCCTCCTCCTCACTCTTAGGATATGGGCTGGCTTGTGGTTCCAGCTCATGTGATTACAGGGCCATATGGGCCAATCTGTGGTTGGTTACTGTTATGGCAGGGCCTGCTAGTTGGCTCCTGTCATAGGTATACATTATGCTTATGACTCTAGAAACTGAGCCTGAGGTGTGGTTCAATTGTTCCACTTCTTATTACATATGTTACATTACTTATTACATATGTAATACATATGTTACACTATGTTTCTACATGTGTACATCACTTATGACACATGTAATACATCTGCTACACTATGTTTGCTATACCTATTCTTCCTGGTTACCATGTATGTACCTATCTGGTTCCAGTCCTCAGGGCTGACAGCCCCCACCCTTAAATCACCTCCATGTGATCTTGAAAAAGGTAAAGCAACCTGTAATGGTTGACCAAGACCCATGGGTTTAGTGTCAGTGTTCAATCAACAGACAGACCTGTCTGGATATTTATGATGGAAAGAGATGGAAATATAGAGAAAGAAAAAGGCATGGACATGAGTACAAGGAGAGAAGAATACAATAAACTCAAGACACTCAACAACCCCAACCAACTAAGAGAGCAGATGCACACACATATATATATATTCAAAATGGTTTGAGAATAGGTCTCTTTCTCCATCTTGGGAAAGAGATTGTATGTACCATAATATCCTCTCTTTTCTTATTGTTTTATTATCTCATAATCTAGTGTTGGAGAAAGCTGAAGAAGTGACAATAATGTATGTCACAAGCTCTGTTGTCCAGCTACCTTCCAGAATCCTGAGATCACTAATCAAACAGCCTTACCTTTCTCTCTTCTGTCCCATCTGTTGTGCCCAACATCAGGTACCCCTTCTCACTCTCACTCCATAATCTATTCTATCTCCTAATCTCATTAATTGTCTGTGTGTGTCATTGTGTTATTTAGGTTGGAGCATTTGTCAAAGATTTAGTCAAGGACTGCACTTATATATCTTCACTCAGTTATTCAGGTTCATTATCCTGTTCTGTGTTTCAAGACACTCAGTATCTCACATTTGGGCTCTGCAGTTGCTATACAGTCTCACAGAATAAGAGGCAGCTTCTTTTTTTTTGCATACTTACACCCTGTCTGTATCAAGGTGACTTGTCAATGAGAGCAGACAAAGAACTTTTTTGATTCTCTGATTGTTCTTGTTTTTCACCCAGAGCCAGCACATGAGCCTTCCCTTTATGCAAAGTAACTTCCTTTTCTTTTCACTCAATGCACCATGTGCTGAAAGGTGTGTACTGTATGCCTGTGTATCACTGCATGGTTCACAATCATACTGACATCCATGAGCTGACATCATGATGAACATGGATCAGTGACTTGTATTGAATGGACATGAGTAACAAGGGTGGGCTTGAGCCCTTGGGCCACCACCCCCCAGATACTAAGGCACTGGATTTGAGAGGGATTCTGAGGTGATTTCAAACATGACACTGTGTGCTCTTGTCAACAAGTCACCTTCATATGGAAAGGGTGCATGTTCATTTTCTGATCCAATTTTATCCCCTGGGTTGTCCCAAATGCTTACAAGCTTCATCCCTATGTTCTATACAAAAAAATCCTGTAACATACAAACCTTTTGTTCAGAATGGCAAGAATCATTGATGATTTTTCAAGTTTTTTTTTTCAGACACATCCAAAGGTTTCTTCTATAAGTTACATTCCAGAAATGGGAATTGTTGTCATTTTTCCAGCAAAAAAATCATTTTCCCTCATGGGAATTTACTTAATGCTTGCAGTGAATGGGTAGGTTGAAGAAAATTTTTGTGTTATTTGGAGAAAAAAAACACACATCATGAGATTTCATCTTCAATTACATGTGAAAGTACAAGTTCATTATCTCTGTTCTTACAATATATTTTCATCTCTTGGGTAAACCCACTTTTACACTGCCAATGCATCTGCCTTGGATACTGTTATGCAAGTAATTCTCATATGCAGCATCCAAGGTTTCTTCTAAGGTAATCCAGCAAAGGTAACCCAATTAACAAGGTACAAGCCTTGGGGGCAGCATTCAAGAATACCCCAGATGCTGCCATCCAAGGCAAATGTGCTGGAAGTTTTGATGGCCATTCTTAGCATAAGAATCTTCTCAAGTTGTTCCCCTTTCTCTACAGGTAGTATACAACTCTGAGGGGCTTCCAAAGTAGTTATAATAAAAAAGTTGGGTGTTGGGTTCCCAGATCCACACATGTTGTTTATAAGACCCCTGCTAGACAGGATCCTTCAAAAAATGAACAAAGACCACCCCACACTGATTCTAACACATAATTTTATCCTGGGAATAGGTGCAGGACCCCGAGAGTTGCCCAGGTTGAAGCCCCTACAAGCCCAATATCAAAAACCTGTTACCACCAAAGCATGTAAAATACTCAATCCAACCATAAAATCTCACAACATTATGATCTCATAGGCTTGGCCTTTCATATTTACAACTTGCCTATTGGCCATGTATTTCCCAATCCAGACCGAGGCAGCACCAATTCATCAGCTCTTTCTTATACTTGTCCAGATCTTAACCGCACTTGTTTTTGCACTTTTCCCCCATTTTCAATTGTATTCCCATTTTTCTTGATATTTTCATCTCAAACCAATCCCAACACAGTGTGTGTCAATCTTACACCACCAACATATTTTCATCACATGGAGACATGCTATGTGACATCAAGTGGATAGAAGGTCCCTATGGTGTCAACACAAGATGATTACTTTTTATTGTCTTGTGAACCATGCTGTGTTCAGGAAAAACTGTGCCAATCTCACAAGCCCCAGTGAAGATGCTCTAAGAGACCTAAACACTTTCACATAAATAGTGAAAGACGAGATACAGTAGATGGAATAGTTACGGCCTGTGGAGTTCACCAAAATTGTGAGAAAACCTGGCTATATAATCCCTAGAACTAAAAAAAAAAAAAAAAAAGAAAAAAAAAGAATTGCTTTTGGAGTCTGCATTGGTACTTGTTTTTTTTGGCTGTAAGGGACCATACATCCAAAGGCTTTAGACATAATCGTGTGAAAAATTCAATAATTTGAATCTGCTCATTTCATTTTTTCTTCTTCTTGATATTCCCCTTCTGTCTTTCCTCTTGGCACTTCTCCCCATATCACTTTCAACTTCGTGAACATGAGTAGCTAGTCCTCTCCTAGGCCTACCTCTGGTTGTTGCAAATTCTCTTTTCTATTCTTGGATGTTATATTCTATGACTACCCTAATAATACAAGTCAATGTTTTTGAGCTATAGGCTCTACCTGAAACACTCTACATCTGTAACAACCTGTGAGCTGTCCACCATCCAGGACCCACTTCTCAAATCCCACAGTTCCTATGGCTTGAAAATCGATGCATTAGCGGGATGTGCGATAGTTGTGCTCATCAAGCAACCCAAGCTTTCATCTGACACGCCTCCTTACTCGCAAAATGATTTTTGAAGTGACCTCTAGAGAAACCAAGTTGACTGACTATTGGTATGGTCTCTTGATAATCTGAAGGGAGGTGAGCCAGAGTCAGCTTCCAAGGTGGAAAGCAAAAAGGACTTGATGTTCAATGAGTTTCAACCCTTTGTCAGCCACGCACTACGAGCGAGTTCACCTAGGAGATAGCAGACCATATGGATGAGAGCTCGAAAAACCTCGGTTTCCCACTCCGACGCTTAGATGTCCAACCTGTTAAAGATATTCGTCCAGAAAAAGGGATCATCTTTTATCGATCGATTGGGATCCTGTTGACTCTGTGCCAACAGCTCGACGCGGAACCGGGAACGCACGCACGGCTCCAAGAACCAAGGAACTGTTTGAAAGAACAAATGACCGTATCTCCTGAATGCTCGATTGACTTAAAATCTGACAATTTCTGACGGGCCCGCCGCGAAGATTACCAAGAAAAAAAAAAAAATTTGGACGTATCATTCCATTCACCATCAGACTACACTCTCGCTGATATATCACGCCGCTGTAGCTCACTCGTTCGTTGATCAAGGATGGATTCTGACGCACTCAAGACTAACGAGCAAGAGAAGAGATTTGCTGATGAGGAAGGCTTCAATGAAGCGGAGACAGAAACCTTGAAGAAATTCTGGAAGAGATTATTTGGTTTGCTGGGATTGAACTCGACCAGCACTCAATTAAATGGCGCTGCGGGCAGAGCTGATGAGCTAGATCAGATTATTGCGAAGCACGGCCGGGAGCGATACGCGGAGGCCCTCTGGTCCTTCACGACGGTATGTATCCCCTCCGCTTCTTTGGGACCAGGTATAGGAAGACATGGAAAACTGAAATGCGACCGAATCTTACTAGCTCGAAGATCCAGACCACGTCGCCATCAAGTTCATCCGCGCTCGTAAGCATGTAATCGAGAATGCGGTAAAGATGTTCGTTGAGTGCCTCCAGTGGCGTATCGAGGCCGATGTCGATCTCATCGTGGCCAAAGGTGAACTTGGGTTCATGACCCAGCCAGGCTACGATGGTCAAGCGTTCACGCATCAGTTCAGCTCTGGCAAGACGTTCGTTCAAGGCTTCAGTAAGATTGGCGGGCCGGTCTCCTATCTAATTCCACGCTTTCACAAGTCGAGCGAGCAGAGTGAGGAGGTGATGAATGGTACGTCTGAGTTCAACATTGGTTTCTGGATCGAGATGCTGAGGGATAAGTCACGATCAGACTTTATTGCCTATGCTATGGAATGCCTCCGGATCTTTACCACCAACTTGCGCTCCAAGGTGACCGTTATCATCGACCTCGCGTGAGTGCCGATCTGACTGAGCCCACGGTGTACATCGTTTTCTCTTTCTCTGGCTGACAGACAGAATGATAGTGGTTTTGGACTCTCAAATATGGACTGGAAGGCTGTCATGTACTTCAACAAATGCCTGGAGGCCTATTACCCTGAGGTCGGTCCGCGATTGACCGAAGGGGATTACCTCAAGGCCAAGAAATAGAAGGCTTAAATTAGTAAATTTTTTTTCGAACGTCATCATAGTCTCTGCAGCTCGTGATCATACACAACGCGCCCTGGGTGTTCCAAGGGGTCTGGAAAGTCCTGGGCCCAATGCTAGATCGTGCGTATGTGTGTTCTATCATCAGTTGATTGTATCTATCAGCCTAAAATGTCGTCTTTTCCAACATGATCTCAAAGCTGTCGTGCATTCAAAAATCAAGTTTACAAAGTCCACTCAAGATATTCATGTTTATGTCGACGAGCGTTACCTCTTCAAAGAGCACGGAGGCTCATCCACCTGGAAGTTGCTGTACAAGCCACCTTCCACCAGAACCCTAGAAATTGACCAGGCTCGGAAGACAGAGCTGATGGCCCAGCGTAAGGAACTGGTGGTGAAATATGTTGACGAAACTAATTCCTGGATCAATGGAAGCTCAGTCAGAAATTTGGTTTCGAGGCACTTTCTGGCCTTGATGATGCGAGTCCAAGGTCTTTCACTGGTACGCTCCACATCATCTTGTTGTTTTACGTTCCCATAGCAAATCGTTGACAAACGATGATTGTTGGCTCATAGGACCCTTACATCCGGAGCACGACGTTCTATCACCAAGTAGGAGGTGTGCTCCCCAACGGACTGGTTGGATTTTCTTTACGGGAAGGGGAGGCCGATCGGGAGTATCGGGGCCACCCACGCTCTCGAGAGCAGGTCTTGGAGAAGATCGAGGAGATGAAGGCCCGGTTCAAGACCGAGGACGTTGATTTTCCTGTTATCAATTTCCAGCTTTGAGATTCTCACCTGGGCAGATTGGTTTAATTTTTTTTAATTTTTAATTTTAATTTTTTTTTTGTTTTGGAGGGGAGAGGAGGGCGGGAATTGGAATGAATGTTATTTAACCAAATCTTCTCGTTTGTGCTTGAATCATCATCCCCTTGTCAAGCCATCCAAGGCTTCAGTTCAAAGCATCACGGTGTATATTTCAGTCGTAACCATTTCAGCGTGAAAAAGCCGCTGAACTATGGATCAATCTATAAAAGTCCTTCACACTTTTCGCCAAAAAATAAATAAATAAAGAAGTAACTCTACACTGCTCAATGTTTTTGTTATCGGAAGCTCATTCAAATTCCCTTGAGAGCTTCGAAAACATTGTAAGCAAGTGTTTGAAATTCGAGCCTCGCCGCTGGCACTTTCATGTCTGTGAGGCACATCAGCGACGGCCGAACCACTCCACAAAAGCTAGACCTGCCACTGGGAGTCGAACCCAGGTTACCAGGAGCTCACAGGCTTTCAAAACCTGGTGTCCTAACCACTAGACGATCACAGGCTGAAAGCAGGCAAAAGAACAGACAACCTGTGCAAGGAACGACACCCGGTCGCTTTCGTGTAGATCAACAAGTGGTCAAAAACATGCGACTAGGTGTCGCTTCACGTGGATGCGACAGGTTTTTGGACGCAGTGGTCAATGCCATTCCCAACATATTGCATTTTGATCACAGGTCTAGAGTAATTCAGAGTGGACTACATATGTGCCTGTATTTTAAACAAAGAGCTCTGGCAACTTGATGTAATTAGGTGAGGTGATAAGTGGTATGCGGGGCGCAGGGAGGCGGTCCCTCATCGAGGCCCGAAAGTGCATGCCACGGCCTAGCGAATGGTCAAGACATCAATCAGGTCAAGTCACATCATACTCCACGGATCACATCGCCTACCGATTCAGTATACTGCGACTGAGACTATCCCAGAAACATCCAATCTACGCTCTCACTTGCGGCTTGATGATCGGTTTATGGCCTTGTTGGATCGGTCGGCTGAAATCCAACTCACTCCAACGGCCTTTCCGAAGACTCTCGACCGAGACCCAATCAGCCTCAAAAACGTTCTATGTGACCACCCCTATCTTTTACGTCAATGCTTGTAGGTCCTTTCCCCCTTCCCTCATTTACATTCACAAGCTGAAATACTTTTCTCAAGAAGCGCCTCACATCGGACATCTGCACTCGATGCTCATCGCCGATGTTCTCGCGCGCTTCAACGCCCTGCGTCACTCGAGACCCTCTTTCTTGAGCACAGGCACCGACGAACATGGGTTGAAGATCGAGCGAGCGGCTGGGAAGCTGAGGAAGAAACCTTCGGAGCTCTGTGAGACGGTGTCGGTCCGGTTCCGTGTGTGTAAGAGATTTCTACGAGTCCATACGCTTGTCTTAAAACCAGACAACGAAACAGAGGCTGACCTTTTCCCCCTGAGCGCGCAGGAACTTGCGCGGGTGGCCAAGATCTCGAATACGGATTTTGTGAGGACGACCGAGCCAAGGCACCACCTTGCTGCGCAGACGTTCTGGGTGGGTATCTCTCATCATGTCGCAGCCCAATGCGGATTTTGATCGGGAACTTTGGGATCGGATCCTAGCGTCGATTATGGGACAAGGGACAGATCTACAAAGGCAAGTACCAAGGATGGTATTCTGTCTCTGACGAGGCTTATTATGCAGCCGGTCAGGTTCAGAAGCATCCCGAGAAGGAAGGGGAAATGGTTAGCTCTGTCGCGTTATCACGTCCCGTGGGACCGGTGAGAAATTTATATGAATAGGGTTGTGCGCTAGGTCTCGATCGAAACCGGTCAAACGGTTGAGTGGATCGAGGAAGAGAATTATATGTTCAGGTTGAGCGACTACCGAGACCGGCTGGCGAAATGGTGTGAGAGCGGTCAGTATTTCTAGCTCTCTCCTCTCCCTTACGGTCCTGCTCACCCGTTCTGCTTATATATTTTTAAGCTTTGGTTTCTTCCCAGAAACGAGATATTATCCATCAACTTGGTTCGAAAGAGCTGCCCGATCTCTCGATCTCTAGACCTACATCCCGGCTTTCCTGGGGCGTGCCTGTACCTGAAGATCCAGAGCAAGTGATGTACGTGTGGATAGACGCGCTGACAAATTATCTCACTGTGACGGGCTATCCTTGGTCCGTCGGCCCTTCAACTAAGTGGCCTCCCGATGTTCATGTCGTTGGGAAGGATATCACAAAGTAAGAGCCTCGTCTCTTCGCTTTATGTGCCTATCGCCTCACAACTGTTTCCTCCCCAGGTTTCACGCAATCTATTGGCCGGCAATGTTGATGGCAGCCGGATTAAAGCTACCTCGGCACGTGATCGCACACGGACATTGGACCATGAAAGCGGAAAAGATGTCCAAGTCACGAGGCAACGTGGCTGATCCATTCGAAGCAATGTCTGAATGGGGTGTTGACGGACTGCGATATTACCTCATGCGCGCCCCAGGCTCGCTCTGGAACGATACCGGTTCGTGTCTTCAAGGCATGTTTCTTGTTTTGTGGCTGTGGGTGTTGACCAAGGGTATCGGATGAAGATAGATTGGGCACCAGAGCGAGTCACTGAACATTATCGGAAGGAGCTTGCGGGTCAGCTTGGCAATCTGCTTTCACGTATCTCCGCCCCCAGACTCTGGAGCCGGTTCCCACCCGGGCTTAGGTCCGGCACTGGGCTCTTCTACCCGCCTTCAAATGAGGAGCTTGTGAGTGAAAGACGGTGTGTGATGTCAGATCGGATCGAGCAGTTGCCCGGTGAGTTACGTGCGCTGGTGGGATGTCAGCATCGTGCGCAGTGACTAATGTCCGGTTCCTTGGCAGACGAGGTGGAGCGACTCATGGGCGCGTTTGAAATTCCAAAAGCGCTCAAGTCCATTTTTGACGTCCTGACCGATGTAGGCCCGACATTCTCTCTCATGTCCCCGCACATTTTGATGGCTTGTTCTTTTCTCACCGCTGCATCAGGCCAACCGCCTCATCTCCGATATCGCGCCCTGGCACTCCTCTACTCCACCCTCAGCCGCCCACGAGGCTGTCTATCTCTGTGCCGAGTCACTCCGGTTCACAGGTATATTGCTCCAGGCTTTTATACCAACAAAGGCGGCGGAGCTGTTAGACATGCTTGGAGTTCCTCAAGACCAGAGGGGGTGGGATCAGTTAAGGCTTGGGTGCGCTTCTGGATTCGAGGTTCGCGCCGGAGATGGGGCAACATTGTTCCCTGGGAGGACAGGGAAGTGAAGCAGAGGCCAGAGTGAGGCATGGAGACAATGTGGGTATGAAAGACTTGTTTTTTGGCACTCTGACCTATAAAAAAGATGTACAGGTCAACTCCTTAGATTCGCGTCAAACAAATTCTACCAAATTGATAACCCTAGGAGCCTGGTGTCAGTTTTGACATTTAATGGCCGGTGAGAAAATGACTTGAAGGCCTCAACTGAAGGGTCTTGGTGAAACAGCACTCGGGGTTTTTAATGAGGTAGGTTCCTTAACCCGAAACTGGAATACTAAACATATCTTTGTGATGATCTTTAGACACTGCATAATGTTGATATTTCCCAAATTTACTACTATTAATAATGAGACGCTTGGGGGCGTAGCTAGCTAATTGCTGCCGAGTCAACCTTACTGTACCTAGCTCAATGAAACAAGCAGTTGCAAAAAGCAGCTAGTCTATTCACGATGAAATTCATGTGAAATGTCAGGGTGGGACTCTACTACTCAGAGGTTGTCTGGCTCACTCACTGAGTTGGCTCTGGCAACAGATCCTACTGGAATTGTAGGATTGTGCTTATCTGATCCGATAGGAGTGTAGTGAAAGGAAGTGGCAATAAGGAAGCTCGTAAGAAATCCACAAACAAGGCAAAGGCCTAAAAAAAGAAAAAAAAAAAGGTAGGTGTACAGAAAAGGATGATGATCATTTCTCTTAGACCTCTGATGCCCTTTATTGTCTCACTCAAAGACTATTATGGGTCAAAATTAAAAAAAAAGAAATAACAACAAGGATCTCTTAAACACAAACTAACATTGATGATGTTTTATACAATCATTCTGTTCATGGGTTTTGAAGCTTTGTGGCTCTCTTGTAAAAGATTGTAAGTTTCCCCTTTTGTTCAATTAAAATGTTGACCAAGATTTATTATTCTTTTGATGAATAAAACACTAGTATAGTATTGAAACATCATTTAGTAATTGTCTGGTCTTAGATACTAGACCCATCTATAATATGTATCATTGAGTATGTATAGTTGATCTTTGAAACTAGACCTGAAAGTGAATTTGTGCTTTTTGTTGTCTTTTCATTTTATATCAAAATCAATTAAAGTTCTTATGAGTCTTACTGATAGGTAAGCACTCCAACATCCTTACCGAGCCAAAGGCATTCCAACCGCTCGCCAAGTACATCCAAGCCTTGTGACACACCCTCCGCCCCAGAAACGACCACCCCGACCCGCACCATCACCCTCTCCCCCGTAACTCCAAACTAAAACTAAAACTTACCCCACAACCCGCACCTCACTTCCCAACCCAGTTTCTTTCTTTCTCTTTCTCCTTTTTTTCCCCTCTCTCTCCCAATTTTCCATCCTTCCCTCCTCTCACTTCCTTCGGGTGCGTCTCAATATCACCATGTTATTTCTTTCTCTCCCTGGAGGCCAAAGAAAGCCTATGCCACCGGAACTTGGTTAGGATGTCGGGATCTGCCATCTCGCACCCAAACAGAGATAAAAGAGGCCCGCCCAAGCCCATCAGGAACACCATCCTGCGCCACCGAGGCCTGATCACGCTCACCAGGCGTGGCAGGACTGACAGCCCAGCTAAGAGAAGGATAACGTAGACCCTCTGCTTAGGACCCTGTGGACCCCATCTATTTTAACATCCTTACCTCCTGTACCCCCATTCTCTCTTCCTCTCCTCCTCTCAACTTATTGCCCGATAGATTGCTATTGGTAGCCAACTTTTGACCCAGTCTCTTTATTGTTCTTCCCCTCGCACCATGCGTCTGCCGACTCCCACCCCCGCTTGTAGGCTCTTACTAAGCCCCAGTGTTGTTTTTACTCTTAAAGAGGTTGGTAACGCACTTTGATTTTTTTTTTTTTTTTTTTTTTTTTAAAAAAAAAAAGGCAAGCTTGCGGTTTGGGTAATAACCCTAGCCAAACTAGGAATGCATCGAGTTCGGGAAGGGTGGGGATGAGATCCAACGGCTGACATGAGTACTGTAGAGGCCCGCCAAGTTGATTAGCAACAAGATACTTAAAAGAGGAGGGCGAAGACCATGCATCTTGTATTATCTAGCGGTGGTAAATACCAGTGATCTGAAAGAGAAAATTATAAATAGTAGTAGCCAGTTGTTGGATATACAAAACACAACTGAGTACACCCCACATATCTGAAGGAGATCAAGATTGAATAAGATGCAAATGAGGATATTGTTTGAAAGTGAAGAATTATGTTTCATTGAGTAAACCTATAAATAAATAAATAAAAAATCGCGAAGAAAATCTCAGGATTATTAAAGTTTTCTTATCAAAAAAAACCCAAATTTCCTCTACTATGATCATTTAGAGATAAAAGGAGTGGAAAGGAGACTAGAAAAAAAAAAAAAAAAAAAAAAAAAAAAAAAAAA
>MU167245.1:69217-85975 GCA_015951145.1 Cronartium quercuum f. sp. fusiforme G11 | reverse complement strand
TGGGGTGATAGAACATCGGATAGGCCCATCCGATACAAATATCTTGGCAGTGCCACCCTTGTTACTCATGTCCATTCAATACAAGTCACTGATCCATGTTCATCATGATGTCAGCTCATGAACATCAGTACAATTGTGAACTGTGCAGTGATACACAGGCATACAGTACACACCTTTCAGTGCATGGTGCATTGAGTGAAAAGAAAAGAAAGTTACTTTGCATGAAGGGGAGGCTCATGTGCTGGCTCTGGGTGAAAAAAGAGAGCAATCAGAGAACTAAAAAAGTTCTTCATCTGCTCTCATCAACAAGTCACCTTGATACACCGCCAAGAAAATTGCATCACATAGAGGCATGCTATATCACATAGCAGGCCAAGATGCAATGCAATAGGTCTATTTTCCAAGGTAGGGACCTTGAAAAATGGTCCATAGTATCACATGAAGGCATGCTATGTTACATAGCAAGCTTCCATGCGATGAAAATATATTGGCAGTGATACAGACAGGGTGTATCATGTTATGAGGAGGGGATGGAGAGCCCTGAGGTCATTCTCAGAGGGTTCTTCCTCAGTGGATGGTCACTTCTTGGTAACACACCCTGACAGAGAGCAGGTGATTCCCACATCCTTTACTGAGATGGTGGGGCCCTGTGATGTATCACCACAAGCTCCCCACCTGATTCTAAGCTTGAGGTGCACACATGTGCCTCTGTAAGGGCTGCATGAGGCTTATTTTTGCAGGAAGGGTGTCAAATTTATGTACATCAGCCCATGGTAATTCCTGCCCTCAATATATTTGCAACATGAGCCAGACCTGAAACAGCTTCAATGGTGTAGTGGTCAGAGGTCAGAATCCCCCCTGTTCTTCCGAATTTCCTCATGGGCGCGGCGGAGACTGGCGGGACCTGCACAGGCCCGCATGTCTGACCCGCATCTGTGGACATCGATGTGGTCTCTTTAACTGTGATGTACATAGAAACATCTTCTATGAAAGAACTGATACATACAATATACAAGAATTCCTCAAGAACTTCCAATGACTGTTTCCTTGGAGTTGGAACATCAGATCTCAAGAGTATTTTTGATCCAATGCCACATGCAGTGACAACACTGATGTATTTCCAAAAAGGAATTCGAGTTTTCCAAGTAGAGATGGAAGATCAGCTGACAACTATCAATGGCAAGACTTGTACCCCAGGGCTTTGAACTCCTTTTCAGCACTCCATCCAATCTCGAAATTCATGCCCATCTAGCAATGCTGGGGATTTTTTTTTTTTTTTTGCTGTACACAAGTTAGATTGGTGTCATACACAAGAAAAACACCGTATCACCTGCTCATCAAGTTGAACGCTGAGCTCTAGTGTATGAATCAGTACATAACACATCACAAAAAAGGATATGAGTTGGAATAATGATGCTTTATATATCGAGTCTAGAGTGCTAGAAACTAAAAACGGGTTTTTAGAATTCAACAAAAAACTTGCTCAAATGGTTGTTTGCAAAATATACCCTTTAATTGAACTTGAGGCAAGTTCATTATCGCCATCAGAATTTCAAAGTCCTGGTTGGGACGGATACCATTGATGATAAGTCTCACAATTCAAAACGAGTTTCCGACTTTATAAAATCGAAATCGGCATCTGCCTCATGGAACTGTACATGGATTAATTACCAAGATTTATTGATGGCAAGTTTAATGAATCGACACCAAAGGTAGTGAGTTAAAAAACCTATACACTAGTATAAGAATGAACATGAATGAAAAGGCTTATACCAGAAGCTTTCGGTTGTACAAGTAGCATTAAAAGATAGTTGGAACCAAAGATCAGAACTGGTTAGAAAGGGCTTGCAGGGAGTGATGCATTTCATTGTGCATCTTGGAAAAAATTGAACCTCCATCACCGAATGATGACAATTTGATGAGAACTTGGGGTATCTGGGCAAATTGCAGAATAACTAGCCAACAGATTAAGTTTCCACTAGATGCAATGTTCCTCGATCGAGTAGTACCCGCTTGACTGGTAGGTGCTCAAGTAGCAGCAAAATTGGTAAGAGAATAATTGAAGCACCCTTCAAACATGAATAAATACGTTAATTAGGTGATTTAGAGTCTGATTCAGAGTATCTTGGGCTTCATTAGATGGCTTGCAACTTACATGGCCTTACCGTGTTGGCTACTACCTTGAGAGGGCATGAATAGTTCCTGGCATATGCAACCTCGCGGTCCGAGAGAGAAGCGTTATAGCCCACTACGTCTGTTGAAACAAAGTAAACATGTCAGTTTATTAACAGTGAAAAGTGTTTATGAGAGCCCGTGTGTTGCTAAAATTGATTTCGATGAACACCTGGAGGCTCAAGTACTTACCAACTCGCTCAGGCCATTCTGCGACTGCCCCGATAGGAGGGGACAACTGTTCGACATTATAATATGAGATGTAATGTACCGCTACTACATCAACCGAAGTTGTATCAAGCCCACTTCTTCCGAGATCTCCTATATAGCTTTGACAGTTCTTGTAAATCAGGTTACCAAGCAGGGCTGTCTCGAGACAGAGCACATTGAGTTCCGGAATGTGAGCGTTCGTCATCTAACTGGTTTTTGTGAAAGTAGGACGCACTTGGGCTATTCTCGCTTCTCGCCACATGACAAGAGTCGGTTAGACAGTCATAAAACATACCACCAAAGTTCTTACAAACTGGAGTATAGCAGTCAAACCAAACGTTCTCATCAGTAGTTGAATTACCCAAGAGCAGAGCACATTATGCTTAACCCTAGATTCTTGAATTCTTTTTGCGTACCACTGTGTCCATTACCTAGAGCATCTGCAAAAAATAACAGCCCACACTGGATTGGAGGCGGTGGCGGGCTGTTGGTAGTCTTAGTCAAAGACTGGTTAGATTTGCTCGGAAGGTTGCGCACTTGGAGATGACGGACGCCGGTCCCATCACTACCTTTCCAAGTTGCTTCGACTTGAAACGCCGCTATGATGGTAAGGAGTGTACTAACTAGGATCTTGAATGATACTACAGACTTTGGTAGTCGCATTTGGGTTGAGGCTGCCATTTGAAGCGAATGCGAAAAAATTAGTACCAAGAATGTATGCAAAAAGAAGTCTTGTGGTCGAGGGAAATCGGTAAGATGAAAAAAAAAAGCTTTGTCGCGGAAAAAGCAAAAATGAGGAAAAGGTGATGTGAAGGTAGATAAAGAGGGAGGGGCAGAGCCTGACGGACACACCATGAAGACAGCGTTTTGGACTTGCCGGACTGATGAAGGCCTACTCAACGCATTGGCAACGGTTGCCATCAGGTTCTGACATGGCTTGTGACCCTTGCACCCATACGCTTTGCAGGATGCGGAAAGCTTCCAGATCGAGTAGTCGTGGATCACGGCTGAAGAGGTTGTGTTGTACGGAGCGATACCCAGGTAACCGGTTCGAGCGGGAGGATGAAGGAGTGGGTGTAGCTATGAGAGGGTCCGGCTAAAATTGTTCTCGGGTGGGCGGTAACGAACAAACCGCAAGGTCTTGCAGGTCGACTCCACGCACCTTAGATGGCCCCCACTCCAGCTGCTTTTCAGACAGCGATTAAAGAGTGGGTCTCAATTCAAGCCGAACAATTATGATTAGGATACACTACATGAAACAATTTTTTCTTCTGATTGGTAAATACTTTAATGCGTTTGTCATTTTTTCTGGTAAATGTAATGACAAGGGCATTTAACCATTTCTCTGCAAGGAAAAACAAATGATTCACATTATGAGACCAACCCAATGCCAAGGTCCACTTTGAAGCCATTCAAGGCCTCAAGACTCATGAAGTTTCATATATGTACCACTCAACTCAGATCAAATCACATTCATCCAAATCAATATCTCAATAAGCACAAGCAGCTAACCGACCTAGGGTGCCAATGCCAGGAAGGGGTTGAAATTATTGGACACTATCTATTCCTGTGTACTAACTACAAACAACAGCGTCAAGCGTTCCTCAATAAGCTTCAAGAACTCCAAATCAAACCAAAAAAATCAAAGCTCAAAAATCTCATATTGTATTCTCACTTCGTTGTGTTCTGTAACACTACCTACAGACTTGAAAGTCACTGGGTGTGGGCTGAACTCTCAGACGAAGCCACTCCACCTGATCTAAGTCTATCTTCAAATCAATATGATAAGAACACCAGCACCGCACTTTTCAAGTTGTACTCTTGCAGATGGTTAAGAGCTGTGACAGCCACTGTATAGCTTTCCCCTGAACAGCCACAGGGGTTTTACTGGCGGGGATTAAAATACAGTAGTTTCGATAAATGTTGTCACCGGCTCTTTACTGATGGTCCGCGCGCGGCCTGCCAATCTCAGTAAAGAGCCAGTGACAACATTTTTCGAAATCACTGTAGTTTGTTCGATAGCCTTTAGCTCTAGTAATACAGCAAACTATATATCCAATACACATGTATAAAGAAAGCCAGGGATTTATCAATTGCGATGTATAAACCACGCCCGCACAAACCCAGCTAGCCAGTTTCAAGACAGCAATACACGATTGGACAAAAAACGACCTCCGTTTTTCACCTCAAGATATCAAGAGACTCAGCCATGAGCCCCAACCCGGAAAAATCTTCAAAGGCCTCATGGAGTTTCCAAACAAACACTCCGTAGCCTCCATAACCCAGCTACGTAGCGGCCATATCCCGCTTTTTCACCACCCCATTCCAGACACCTAAGACCAAGTCCGAACTGCATATGCGGAACAGGCCCAGAAACCGTTGACCACTTTTTATTCATATGCCCAATACACAGCACGACAGGATCAGATTTGCAAGTTGGAAATCAACAACTTCGACCTCCCCTTCGACAAATCCCTCCTCCAGAACCCCAAAGCCTTCTCCGCCGTTACTACATATGTCAGTAACTCATGGCGGTTGAAGAGCAGATGGAAATGGGCGGAAATCAACCACGGAACCACCCCCAAAGACCGGACCCAACCAGATTGACTCTCACTCCCTGATACCCAAACACCCGTCTACTCCACCGCCCCATTGTTCCCGCCCTCGCCCCCATTTCCTCATTAGAACTTGGCAATACTTGTAACACAAAATATAAAAACAGCCACGAGTAAACCTTTTCCCAAACAGCCATGGGTTTTACAGGTACTCGATAGATTTAATGTATAATAGCCCTAAGGGTCCTATGTACACTTAAAGCAATGAATAAAAAATGAATAAACAAAATAAAAATAAATAAATAACCACGCCCAGTACTCCGTCATCCCGACTCCAACTATCAGTTGCGGATACCTGAATTTAACACTGCCGACCGACACCTTTGTCTCGGATGCTGCATCCGAGCTTACCAGCGAGGTAATTCAGCCAATGGAGACAGATTACTTCGGTTCAAACCTCGGGCGCAACATCTGCGGATCATTCGGATGCTGCCATCCAAGGCAAATGCGTTGTGACTTCTATCCAAAAAGTACAATCCGATCCATTTGGTCGATTTTTGGGCATCATCCTTGAAGAATGGTGCTCATTTGTTGTCATCCACTCTGGATGACACCTATTTACATATGTACCTCCACTCGGATTCATTGGAATTGAAGGTCGAGCTTAGTGAGTAGGAAGTTCTAAGGGAGGTTTCGTGTAAATGAACTTGTTGGAAAAAGGTACACAAAGATGACCAAAGAAAGCTTAGAGAAACCATGCCAACCTAAGGGAGGTTTCGTGTAAATAATCTTGTTAGAACAAGGCACACAAACATGATTGAAGAAAGCTTAGAGAAACCTAAGGAAGGATGAGTGGTTGAACAATTCAGTGTGTTTTCTATGACCAATATCATGAAATAAGGAAAGACAACATACTATGTCAACATAAGGGAGGTTTTGTGTGACTAACCTTGTCAGAACAAGGTACACAATCATAACCAAAGAAAGCCTAGAGAAACCTAAGGAAGGATGAGTGGTTTAACAATTCAGTAAAGAAGAAGGAAAAGAGAAATACTCTTTAGCTGTCACACTTCTTTGAATAGTGACCTGAATAGTACAAACACTCATACAACCTAAAACAGTCAACAGCAAAGTGAGATGACTAAGTGGCTTAGGAATGAAATATGTCATAGACATCATGCACATATGAGAAAGTTTGAGAAAATGGTCACCTGATATGAGTTTGAGCAGATACAAGAGGAAAGATGTTAGGAACTTTATGTGGGTCTTGATCTAAGGCTGAGTGACATAGACTTGAAAAAAGAGAAAGGTAGGGGAAAAAAGAGCACAAATAAATCAGTGGTAGGACATGACAGAAAACAGGGAGTGAACTATGATTCAGTTCAATCCATGTGTTACACCTTACTCTCTTGAGATCCTCACCTTGAGCAATTATTGGAAGAAAGTAATTGACAAGGAAAAGAAAGAGGATCTCATAGAGGTAGGTTTCTGTCAGGTATTTCTACAAGCTGTCAAGATTAAGTTTTAATAGATGAGATTGGAATGAAGAATAGGGTTTGACATATCTGTAACACATACAAGACTTTTCCCCAGTCAGTAAAGACTATGCATACTGATATTAGAAAGTCAGATGTTAGTTACAGATGCATAAGGATTGTGCTGGGAAAGAATATACTATGGATGATGAAATCATTTAACAGGACAGACATGGGGAGAAAGGGAAAAATAAAAAAAGGAACTTACTGTCTCCTTTCAGCAGATGAGGAAAGGAGACAGGTGAGGGTAGAGAAGGTATTTGAGTCAAAGTCAGATGGGGTGATTACAATTGTAGCATACTAATATGTAGAAGCATACACCACCAAGAAAATTGCATCGCATAGAGGCATGCTATGTCTCATAGCAGGCCAAGATGCGATGCAATAGGTCTATTTTCCAAGGTAGGGACCTTGAAAAATGGTCCATAGTATCACATGAAGACATGCTATGTTACATAGCAAGCTTCCATGCGATGAAAATATGTTGGCAGTGCATCTGCTCTTTGAAAGACAGAAGGAGAAATTGGTCTTTTTCTGGTGTCCAGGTGATGTGGTCCTTGCCAGAGGGCTTCTCATCATTGTTTGAGGTTTTGTTTGGTGACATCTTGATAGTGTTGGGTGGTCAAGTTGAGTTGAGTTGAGTTGAGTTGAGTGAGGGAGGATGTTCAAGTGAAGTGGTTGTTGATTGGTTGTGGATCCGTTCGAGGAGTCAAAAGAGGCTGGGAGGGAACACTACAGTGAGAAGAATCCAAGAATCAACTTCAAGAATCCAGTAGAATCCAGAAAAACTGGATTCTCTGAAGTTGGCAAGAATCCAGTTTCTTTTGCTACCAAACAACTCACTGTTTTCGGGTATTTACCCGACTTCAAACTTGTTTTCGAAGTCAGAAAACCATGGTTGAAGTTGGTTGCCAAACTTAGCCTATGGCATTTCAATGCTCAGGGCTGACAGTAGTACTCAGGCCAGTAGTCCGCTGTTAGGCGTAAGTCCCTCCTCGAGGCCTCGGAGGCTTCCGAGCGCAGAGGGACTTGGTTGAGTTAAGATTGCGACACCTCTTCGGATTTACACTGATAGCCTCACATGGGATGCAGCAGCATCGGCGGGACCCTAGACCACGTTGTGCTGTCCACGTGGTGCTGTACTTACTTGCAGCGTTTCAGCTGTGGCGACCTCCGAATTACTTACACCTTGGCTTATCTGTCGATATTGAGCTGATGACGAGGTCGTGGTCTATATTTCAGTCTGGATGGCCTTCGTTGAACCGCTCTCCGGATAGTTGACAACTTAGTCAAAAAGGGAAAAATGTTGGTATGTAGCCCCAGAATTTCAATTGAGCTCAGGTAAAGAATCGTCTGGAAGCAAACGATCAAAAGCAGTCATAAGAGCCCGGTTTAGAGAACGTCAGGTGCGTACTGGACAGTTAACTGCCTGAGTAATCACCCTCACCAAAATGTTTGCACGCTGCCTGCCCCCTTTCTCCCCATCCTTTCCTTCTTATAAGTATTGGATGCCTAATATGCCCCCGAAGTATCGTTTGCGACATAGCAACACACATGTACGGGCTTTGATGACGAGCTTTTCTTGAAAAGTTGGCACTTCAGCGAATCGCAAGTCGGCGGCTCAATTACCTTCGAAACGTGCTTCATTTCTTACAGACATCCGGTTCGATGCCGGAAAACATTTAGCCTGTCTGGTATGTGATCAGTTTTGCAAAGCGTTTACGGTACAGGAATGCTATAGATTTTTTCTGCCAAAAACGCGGGTCTTCTCTTATCTGGACCTGCAGACAGCCAGTGACATAGGATGTTCGAGCAGTCGAAGGTTTATCCTCAAACTTGCCTGGGCTAAGAACACGAAGTCGCTGGGAGGCGAAGGCGGAGACGCGATAGATTGCGAGTTACACTTTGCGACAAGTCGCACTGACTGTCCGCAGTAAAAAAATTCCCTCCCTATCATGGAGCCTCTCCGCTTCCCCCTGCCTCACACTTTATACTAGATTCAGAAGCTTTTGTAGGCAATACAGATAATTGATGGTACCAAAAAAGGTACCCGTTTTAATTGAACCGGATGGTGGTTTGAGTACCAGGTGATGACTCACATTGGTCCTCCTAATTCCTTGACGCAGCAAGACCTTGAAGCAATCCAGTTTGAACTGCCCAGAGAATCGTAGTCCTTTTCTAATTTATGGTTCAGCTTCCTGCTGGGTTTCTCTTGGACGGGCGAAGCCGTTCGGCGTGATCTTCGAACCTTTTTTTCCTTCGCAGGGGCTCACAGCTACAACCGAGTCCTCACTTCGCATCCGGCGACTGACCACTTCAAAGAGACGAAAACACCGCGCCTCAAGAATTGACCGTCTCAATATTAAGCTTTTGATCAAGCATTCGATAGCTATCGATGCTGTTTCCTGAAAAAGATTGACCGGTGTAAATGCGTTCCGGCCGTACCTCGCATCTCACTCAGCCTCTACTGGTAAAACCGGGCCCCAGGCCTCAGGCATTCGGGTTCGATTCTCAGCACCAAGTCGTTATTCCCCCACAACCCCCACCACTCGCAACATTCGTTTTGGTCTGTTTCAAACTTCTGTAACCCCGCCCTCTCACCTGTTGGCCATTCTTTCTGCGTCCAGGGGCAACCCTCCGGTCTACTTTGCAAGAACTATCAACTCAGCAGCAGCTCTATTGGACAAACAGTCATCCCTTCTTTCAAAAAAGAAGTCTCTAAAGTTCCTTACTCGAGGACGAGTCTAATTGTTGCCACTGCGGCATTAAACTACATGCCCATATCTGACAAGAGCTATAATCATCTCATCTTGAACTTTACTCCTTTTTTTCCGCCCCTCTTTAACGCCCTATAATATTTGCTACGCGTGGCTTTTGTAAGTCCAGTGGCAAATTTAAATCATCTTGTGCGCGTCTCTGACTTTTCTGAAAGGATTACTTACACCCTTCAATTATCATCATTGGCATATCAGATCACCATCAATAACCTCATTGTGTCCGCTTGGAGAATTTTTGTTGAACAAGACCAAAACACATTTCTTTCCTTACTGGGACAGTATCTTCACAATAGTTAGAATTACCAAATAAATTACGAATCTCAAAGGACTCGGGCTTTATTTAACATCGACGGGATTTTTTTTTCCTACTTTGGATCAAACTAGTTATATAAAAATGACAGAGAACCAATCACCGGAAAGCCCTTTCAATACCCATTCGGAGGTGGGTGGTGCTTGGGGTGCAGCATATGCAGTCGGTACACCAATTTGGTTAGTATGGGATAAATCAAACCTCCCCTCCCCCCAGACTCGTGTGATCGGATTCAAGCCACCGACTCTTTGAACTTGACTTCTTTTCCTTTTCATCGGATACATTCAACTCGTCAATTTCAGTGCTCTCTTCACTGGAATTTGTTGTGCATTGGCGGTAGAATACTTCCAAGGCTTCCCTCAAGACTGTACGCGCATTCGTGCGTCGGTGATAGTAGTGGTTTCCACCACAGTTGTTGGGTTGTTTTTGGCAATGGATGTACGTCACAATGCAGGAAACTATTTCTACAAGTCACTTCACTAGCTGCTAGTTAGCGATACATAAAAACCAGCATCACACCCTCAGATCTACACATACAACTAGTCCTTAAAAAGAAAGCATAGGACACAAGATGTCCGAGGCTTTGCTGAGGGCTCGATCAGATTCCGGATGAATCCCGCGCAAAGCTATCTTTCCAAGGCCTTCTAGAATGTCTCCATGATATGTATAGAGTGGCTAAGCGTCGGGCAGGTCAGACTGATGAATTCTTCGATTTTTTGAATTTTTGAATTTTTTTTTTTTTTGTAGCTTACTTATCTCAGATTGGTGGAGAATCAGCCACCGCCCGGAGGTACAAGATTTTTTACCTGTTCAGGGCTGAATTGGTCTAGCTTTCATCAGTCTTGAAACTAACAAATACCTTTGGTATATCAAATTTCCGACTTCTGGGACAGGTTTTGGAGACATTCCTTGGCAAGATGATGCGGGTTCGTCCTTTTGAGTTCGTCCTTTTGAGAATGCTTTGTTGCGCTTCATACTTATTGTTGCGGACGATGGTGCATTATACAGTGGCTTTGATATGCGGGTTCGTCCTTTTGAGAATTCATTGCTGCGCCCACAACTGATTTCTGCTAGTGATGGTGTAGGGTCTGCCAGCTTATATGTAGCGCCTATTTTGCTTTGTTGAGTCTGGCGGTCCTAATCATACAAGAGACCACGATCTTAACAGCTGATACTCGCTTGAGACTATGCTTCTGCAGTTCCGCCTACTCGGTAGCCACGCGCAAGAAGCTCCTCGTGGCTTGGTGCGGTCTTTTGATGGCCACCATATTTTTCAGTGCATTCTTCCGGGCAATCATCGGTCTAGCACCTACCGATTGGTTCGATGGAGCGGTAAGCGTTATGTGTGGTCCATCAAATGTTCAAGAACGGGGCACTAAATATTATTTGATGATTATGACCAGGTCCTATGTCCCAGAATGACGTTCTTGTGGTTGATGTGAGTTTTCCCTTTGCACGGTTGTATATTCTTACCAAGTCAGAGAAATGACTTGGCTCTTCCCCTCCTGATCAAAAGTGGCTCGCTATTACTCGATTTCAGTATCGCCGTCACAATCCTATCCCACTTGCGAGCCCCCGCTCGTCACCGTCATCCGAAAGAGTCCCATCCGGCGCCACAGCATTCAAGACCACCAGACGAGGTTAGATATCCTCAAGCGGAACCGACTGCTGATTTCTCGCCATTCACTGGCTCTCCACGTGCCCCTATTTTGAGCCGCCTCCTTACAACACTACTCACGTCCTTTTCACTTACAGCGATCTTGATGTTTTCATTACTTCTACTCGTCTTGGCCATGCATGGGACCGAGTTTGACCCTCGGTTACCTAAAGCTACTGGTATCTTCACCGCTCTTCGTCTCTTGACCACACCCACCTATGCAATCACTTTCCTTTACACACTAAATAGACGAAAGGACAACCATGCTCAACCTGTGCATCCACGACTCCGTGACTTTGAAATGCAGATTATTTCTCCCCCTGGACCAGGAAATTGGGTTAGTGGACGGTTTCCTCAATCCTCGATCAGCTCAGTATCACTGACACACACAACTTCTAGCCCACTTTTTTCACTTCTTTGACGCCCCCCGGAGACCACAGAGACAGCCGCAACAAGACTGTAGCCTTGGGATGGACCTCACTTCGGCGCTTACCGTTTCGGCGGGCCTCTGCCCCCCTTCCACCTCCTATTCACGTTGCAGATAGCCAGCACGATTCCATATACCACACCAGAAGACCACCTTTCAACTTTTTGTACCCGACAGTGAACGGAAGCATCGTCTTCCAATTTTAGCCAAACTTCGACCTTCTACAGTCTTATTCTGAATTCTCGATTAATTGATATCCTCCTTTGATTTAAATGAGCAGCTGTAAGGGCCTCGAATTGACCGAAAAGTTTTGTATCTTTTCTCAAATGTTCACCCTCAAGTCAAACCATGTTCATTTTTCCCTTCATGTTGACACCCGTGGCCATTTTTCGTATCTATCAAATGTTTTCTAGTTCTTGTCACGTGGTATTTATCAAAAGAAGAATTTCATTGCTCTGATCCTTCAAAGCAAATCAAACGTGCTGCTTGAATGAAAAAGAATAAAAAAAACTTCTCAAAATTGAGCTTCAGCGGGCACCTTTCTTTAAATTTTGTACAAGTTTCTTCGTGAAAGTTTTGTGATTTTTTTTTTTTTTTTTTTGTTTTCTAATAAATTAATCATCTTCAAAATTTTGAAGCCTATTTAGCGAGTTTCTTCAATCAATTGGACCTGGTCTACATAACCACACGCAGATGATAAAGTACCCTTTTACAACTCTCTAAGAGGATACTGTAAGTCAAGCACGTGTCATAGAAACCATTATGAGTATAAGTATGAGGAAGGGTTTCTATGAGTATGAAGTTCAAAGGTTGATGGGAATTGGAATTCATGCTTGACTCACAAGTTTATATAAAGAAAGTGAGAAGTAACAAAGGCAAACCAAGACCCAAGTTTTACAGTTGGTGGTGCGCTCACAACAGTTGTCTAGGTAATGATACTTGTGCGACAATTTGAGATAAAATATGAAATAAGAGAGAAAATGAAATAATTAGAAGATACATTTCAAATAACACTCGAAACGCGCCAAAAAAAACGCCGACAGATACATGGTTCTTGAGACCCTACCTTTCCAAGTAATGCTTACCCGGACCAGGTTCCGAGTCAAGGGCGCCTTGGTTCCTCAGATTCAGCGCAGCAGAAATAAAAACCAGTCTGCAGCGCAACGCCTTTCCTTTTGCACCTGATGCACTATAGTGGAGTAAATATCATGTACTATGCCACTGGACTATGTAGGCCCTACACCGGTTATTAGTTTCTTTCCAGTAGGAAAACACTATTCTCTTCCATGATCATACTATTTGCTCACTTTCTTTTGTATGGACACCAAATATAGCAAACGTCACTCTGCAGCATGTCTTTCCAAACAGGATCCACCATCATAGGCAGATGAGTTTCCGGGAATTTGGTCCCAAGACTGAGGTTTATTCGTCACGCGTGTACTGCACATATGTATACTCACGATCATGAAACATGAGGAGATGAAATCTCAGAGATACATAGTAGTGACACTTGATAACTTGAGGTGGGTATATATACATGAAACACAAACATATCTGTTTATAAGAAGAAAGAATGACGGAAAAGAATGGTCCGACAAGAGACTAAAGAATGTGATACCCCATCCAAGTGATGTCGGGAAAGAAGAGTCTCGAGCCGCTACGGTACACATAATATTTTTAGCATTGTAGGCTGCCATATCCCTTATGTCTTTGAATGAGTCGTCCCAATCAGGCAGGGCCAGAACAGTTGTTGTTCCCAGATTCGTTGTTGCTATAAGGAAAAAAGCAAGTGATGATCTCAGCTGATGCAAAACGCGAAAGCAAACGGAAGGGTTTTTGTTTGAGCCACTTACAAGTCCCACGAGAATAGTGCGTTCATGGTGTAGTTCGCAAGCTCTTGATCAGTGGGGTTGAATTTTTTGAATAACTGTGTGCAGTACATTATCGTCCAAGAAGTCAAATAAGATTTCAAGACAAGAGATACAGGTTGAAGGGCATACATCAATGGTGAGGTAAATTTGGAAACATCCGACATTTGGATCGTGCGTGGCAAAGTTGCAACCATCAAGTACGTTCGCATACTGGACGGTTTCAGGTCTTCCTTGGAGTTGAATGTAGCTTTAGAAATATAAATGTAAGTAATAGACACTGCTAGAGGTATAGAATCTATGCATGTAGGCATCCTCAAAAAAATTGCTCACACTTGCTTGCCACAATTGCGAGTCTCGGCTCTGAAAAATCGCCGATACGTCAGCAAAGAACATTGATGTGGTAAAGTGATGAGTGAGGAACGTACCCATCCAGCCAACCTGAAGTCGACGGGTCAGAGCCATCGACCCAGTTTGTACCACTCCAAAGACACACTCCGGAGGTGGTGTTCGTATCATAGTATCCTGTCAATATCATCGAGTTTGTTTTCAGTAATTATCTTCGGCGCAAACTTCATTGATACCCTGAGTGAGGGGCAACATTTTGCGACAAGAAAAGCACCCACCACAAATCTACCCATCGAATACATGGAGGGAAATTTAATGAGTTTCTTTTACTGAGGAGGGGGGAGGCAAAGCATTACGTACCCCTCTTCCTCCGGCCACAGCTTTTGTCTAAGTTTGGTACGAATCGGGAAGCGTTAGCACGAGTTTTGATATATTTACCTTTACCGACTAGACTCACTGCTTGTGTGGTATCATAGCGACGGACAAGTCGCTTCGGAGTTTCGGAGTCACTTGCACCGTCGGCCTCGTCGGTTTGCGTCCCGGCGTCTGATGGGGGGGAAGGTGGCATTTGGTCTGATGGGGGGGGAGGTGGCATTTGATTGTGTTGAAACTGTTCAGGTAGGTCGATTCAGTGATCCCTTCCACAACGGTCTCTGAACAGAAATTGGGAATGACCACTACTCACAGCACGGAGGCTCGTGCATGGCTTGCCGGCGGGGCTGTTGAGCGGACATGGGTTGGAATTAGACGCCCAAACGCAGCCATCCTTGTGGAGAAAGTAGTCATAACATCCAGTATTATTCGATGCTATAGCTTGAACGTAGGCAACAAACAGTAAAAAAAAGAGTGAAGTAGGCGTCATGTTGAATTGTGAAAGCAAGATATGTCTTTGAGGAACTCCGGTTATATAAACAGGTCGTCTAGAGAAGCGCGGTAAGTAAAGAGGGTGGATGGCCGTGCAACTTTGCTTGGACATAGGCCCTTTTATAGAATGCAGAACAAGGCCTCATACTTCACATGGCAGTGGGCGTGCCGGACGGCGTAACACAAATGACTTGCTGCCTTCTGAGAAAAAGCAAAGTAGCACAATACTCATCAGCTCCTGACATGTACCACAGCCCGTGGTTCCTTAGAAACCATGGACGGTGCCTCAAAGATATTGCATAGGCCGAAACATTGTTTATACCGATCAAGCCAGATCCGAGGTTCTTTGTTCATTTCTTTTCTCAAAACAAGCCGAAGACTGCGTTCGATCACAAGACATACACACCGCCCTGGATGAAGGTAAAAAAATCAACTGTACCCAAAGTGTAACATGGCTCACAAGTCTCTATCTTTCTAGGTCTGGTTTCAGCAAGTGACACTTGAAGTTTCCCGATGAGCTAACGCAAGGCGTTTCGAAAGTTTTTCTAAGCATCAGTTATGTAATATCTCTCTCATTGCAGCAGTTCCCACACAAATCCTGCGCCAGACCTAACCCTGTTCCACCTATGAGACTACGGCTGCATCGCCCGATCCACTGAATGAGTCTCTCCGGTGATCCCTTTCCAAGGACAGTTGCAATATATTGAGCATATCCGCAAGGACGCTTGATAATTTTTCTCAGAGCTCTCCATCGCAAGTTAGCATAGCTTAGTATAGCCGGTGCTTCCGGAATTGAAGGCTGAGCTTAGTGAGCAAGACAGTATAAGGGAGGTTTCGTGTATATAACCTTATTAGAACGGGGTACACGAAGGCCACCGAAGGAAGCTAAGAGAAACCATGTCACCCTGAGGGAGGTTTCGTGTATAAAACCTTGTTAGAACAAGACACACGACGATGACCGAAGAAAGCTTAGATGGAAACTAAGGAAGGATGAGTGGTTGAAGAATTTGGTCAAGAAGAAGGAAAAGAGAAATAGTCTTTGACTGAAACACTTCTTTAAATAGTGGTCCGAATAGCACAAACACTCACACAACCTAAAACGGTTAACAGCACATCGAGGTGAGTAAGCAGGCTTAAGCATCAGATACGTCATACACATCGTCCACCTAGACCAATGGCGCCTCTAAAGCAGCATCTCCGTATGCGACAGGTTTCGGGAACGTAAACTCCGGGAGACCTGAACGGAACAGGATCCTGCAACAGTGATGATCTGAACTCTCTTCCGGGCCGGGACCTTAAGAGCTCTGTCTCCGACTGGCTGTGCCGCAGTCGTGACACTCGTGTGACACCCCAGTCCACAAAAGCCTCCCCATCTCAATTTCCGGCATTGCCAACAAGGATGCCTCGTATTGAAAATTCCGAGGCATTATTTACCCGAGGATTGTTTCTAATTTTTTTTTTTTTTTTTTTTTTTTTTTTTGGCCCTGAGGCCTCGGATCAATTGCTTAGACGCGGTGTCCAAGGCTATTGCCATCCGAGGACACCTCATAAATTTTCAATATGAGGCCTTCTTGTTGGAAGTACAGGTATGTAAATGAAGTGAACCATAAGCAGAGAGTTGATGCTCTTCCTTCTCTGGCACCGTATCTGTATTCCGTTTGCTTGTTGACAAGAGTGCACTGAATCCCTTTTTTCACACAAATTTGTTTACTCTTGTCAACGAGTGAATGTGATACTTGTAGGATGTGCACTTTGTCTCTCATTGCCCAAGTTTTATTATTATTATTATTACTATTATTGCTTAAGGTGTATTTAGGAGCCTTGAGGGCTATCATACACCGAATCTAGCGAGCACCTCTAAAATTCCATGGTTGTTTGGGAAAAGGTTACTCGTGGCTGTTTGAAGATTCAGTGTTACTAGCGGTAGAAAGTAACTCATTGGAAGATGAGGCTTTTATGATTGTATTTCAACTTGTAGGCTTTTTCTTAGAATGCTTTATGTTTACAAACGGAAATGCACTATAAAAAATTCAAA
>MU167245.1:54622-68912 GCA_015951145.1 Cronartium quercuum f. sp. fusiforme G11 | reverse complement strand
TTTTTTTTTTGGAAATTGAGTGTTGTAAAAATTCTACAAATGCTGATTTCGTACCAAACATTCAATTACAGATCTTTTCAATGGTTGTGAGGAATAGTCTGTAAATAAAAACTACTCCTATGCGAGTCTCATTAACTTTTTCAGTCAAGTTTCTTTAACAGTCAACGATGGCTGATGGGATTTAATTGTAAACTTCATCCAACTCTGTATGAGGGTCTCATTTTCCATAGATCTTTTTCTGACCTTTTGTTTTTTACATAGATTCCAAATTTCACATTGTAAGTAAAATTGATGTTGAACCAGGGGTTTCTTTAATTTTACAAACATCCACGTCTTCGGAAAAACAAGGTCCTAAAAAAAATGTCTGTAAAATTCATCAAGCCCCTCTCATGTAGTACCAATCGTGAATGAGTCTACATCCATTCATCTTAGGGTACCCGCTTGACTAGAATTTGATTTTACATTAGTATATCATTGTGGTCAAACTCTTTATAAAGTTCAAGAAGCTTCTCCCTCCTACCCACTTCCTTGGTTAATCACCAGACACAGGTTAAGAGACGAACGAGACGAACCACACAAAGGCGTGGAGCTAGGATTTTCGTGCATAAGACATAAATAAATACATTGGAACGACTTTCTCACAATCAGTTATAACAGCCTACCACTTCACTTGTCACCTCCTATTACCACATCATGTAAGAAACCTCGTGCAAAAGAGAGTAAAATCTCAAAAAGCTTGGATCGTCCGCGAGCTGACGCTCCCGTCCCTTTGACTAAGCTCGACCAAACCCTCGAGCATTCGTCCCCGCACTTCCTCACACAGCCTATCCACGCCCTCTTTACCTGTATAGGCATCCACCCCGACAGTCTGGATAGGCTTGAGGACCTTGAGAGTGAGTTTGCCGGGTTCGAACCGGTGCTCACGCGAGCTATAAATAGGTGAGTAAATCTCACAGATGATAGGGGTAACTGGGAGCCCGGCTTGAAGTGCAAGGTGGAAGGCACCTTTCTTGAAGGGTAAAAGCATCGGACTTTTCGCATTCGAGCGGGTACCCTCGGGAAAGACGAAGAGGTTTAACTAGTGTGGGGTAAATCACATGCCATGATGTTGACATTAGCATGTTACGCTCTCCTACCAGTAGGAAATTCCCAACCCGGAGACTGAGACAAGACGTACGCCGTGAGCCTTCATATCGACGCCCACTTTCTTAAATGTTTCCATGGCGGTTGACCGATTATGCCGATCGACAAACACCGCTCTTGATAGAGACATACTGCAAATGAGGACAGGACATGGTCAGCCTTTTCTCTTTCTTTGCCCAACCAAACGTAAATCCTGTAATTTTTTCATGTCACCATATCACTCATTTCTTTGTAATCAGACCAGCTTCAAAAGTGAACTTGAGACCATTTGATTTTGAGATTTGAGAGAGCACTCAACTATTGGCCCAGGAGCGGCGCGTACTTTAGCTCTTTCTTTGCCATTACCACACACGTCTTGGGGAAAATCCTACCAAGGTAGAATATATCAATCTGTGAATAGACCCGTCAGGAAATTCAATCAAAACTTGAGTCGTCGATTCAAAAGCGAAAGTCAAGGTACAAATAAGAAAAAGAAAAAAAGCAACGAACCATACTCTGATGATTTCCCACAAGTACATGAGACTCGCCTCGATAACATGGTTCGAGAAATTCTTCGCCTTCGACAACAAAATCCCACCCGATGAGCGGGCTAACAAGGTTATAGAACGTCCGCGCTACGAGCCATTGGATATTTTTCCTCCAACTTGGCTGAATGATCGAGACACCGATACCTGCAACGACTCCAGTCACCGACCCCACCGCAAGTCCGAAGACGAACGCGATCATGCGAAGATAGTAACGCGCGCGCAGGCTGAAAGGGCTCGAGATAAGTAAGGGGAGCAAGATGAGACCGATGGTGGTACCCGACGGGCCGGTGTGGGAGAGGGCGTAGGTGGCTAGCTGGCGTAGGTAGGCAATGGATGGGTAAGGTTTGGCGGCAGCGGCTGGCATGACGAGACTGAGGAGTGTGATTAGCAGGCTGACGGAAAGAAAGGCAGCGAGCCAGGGTCGGGCCATCGATGTCGATTCCTTTGTTTTCCCTTTCACGATCTTGCTGGTGTCTGCTGGTTTAGACTAAACTCAAGCTGTTGTCAAATTAAAATCGATCGGAGTGTGGCGAAAGTCGAGACTGATGGCGAGAACTTCGATGAGGCTGGTGAGTTTTCGAGATATGGGATATTCTAGTCGTTAAAGTAGCCGACGATCTTGCGAATTAAAAGTTGGGATGAAGAGGTGAGAGGAAACGATCGTCAAAAATGCTGGACGTTGAAAAGAATTTGAGGAAATTTGGACCAGAGAGAGAAAAAATAAAAAATAAAAAAACAGGGCAGGGTGTACAGTAAGAACAGTGAATTAAATGAATTTATTGACCAAATTTAACGAACCATCGCACCACTGAGACGAACCCCTCGCGATCTCACACCCTCGACTCCAAACTTCCAGCTTGGATAAGGTAGAAACAAAAACAGAAAGGAGGATAGGAGAGTAGTGAATCATCAAACTTGGATACTCACTCTCAGTCCTTGATCGAACCTGTGCACTCGTCCTCCTGCATCAATCTCTCAAGCACACTTTCTGCCAGCAGCAGCATGCGCTTTGGACGGTGGGGGCTGAGTCAAGAAAATTCACAAAGGCTTTAGGGATGACAAAATAAGAAAGCCAACGCCCCAACGAAACATTGGATTGAACTGAGAATGAACTTATCAGTAAGGAGATGATAAACCCTCAGCCTCAATCTTTCGCATACCCAGAAGATAGCTATCATGATTCCTCACTTCGGAACTCATCGTCAAGGATGTCCATCGGTGCATTACCGCCCATCCTCACCGCAATTCAAGGAGAACGTGCATTAAAAAATCAAGAACACAAGATAGGGTATGTAATTTTGTCAAGACTTGCTACTCCTGAGGAATTAAACTGGTAAAAAAATTTAAGGCTCCAACAAATGCTTGATCAACAACTCCCTGACAGCGGGATTTTTTGCTTGAAAGTTGTCACTACAAACATAAGAACAAAAAAAACTCCCATAATGATCACCTTGAATTGCTTTACTCTTGCCTCAAGCTTTAAACTGATCATCATTTTTAACGGATATGTTCAACATGAAAAGAAAAATTACCCAGTTTGAAAAATCAAAGCCCAACCACACTTACAGCAATACCTACAAAAGTCATAATCATCCCAACCAACCACAAATTTGGAAAGCTTTATTCTTGGGCACATGACAATGTCTTTTTTGGAAAGGCTTTGCTACTTCCAGTATATAACAAGTGTATAATGCACTAGAATTAGGGTGTTTGATAGAAATATTGCCTTATACATGACACTATGTGGTAAAGATTTTTTTTTTTTTTTATTGGTACATCCTAATCAAAAAATGCCCAATTGCGAGTTACTGAGGCGACTAGCCTCAAGATCCTTGGTACTTATTTTCCTGCCAAGAGTGTTGTATGAAATTATGGCCTCAAAGCATTGCTTAACTCTCAACCGCTGAGCCAATGATGTTGACTGTGTTGTCACATGGAGGTTTGCCAACCATCATATAGGCTTTGTTAAGTTTAATGTGGCCATAGGTCTTGAACATCCAGTCCAACTGCTCACATGTACCAGAAAATTCAATTTTGGCCCATCTTTGGAGCATGGGTATTGAGGAAAGAGCTTAGGGGCTTTACAACGTTGCACAAAAAAAAAGAAACCTCAAAATTCCAGGGAGTTTACATCATCTGAAAAGGCTTTCCTTTTTTTTTAAAAAAAAAATGTGTGTTGGAAGGTACCGAGGTCTCACATTATACCCTTCCAATATACTGAGGCTTCCTACTTATTTCAGAAAACCATACTCGGCTGGGCTTTGTATCTCAAGTTAGCCACACATTTAAAACGAAGAACCTTTAACAGATCACCTAATCAGTCCATTTTTCTGTCCACAATGAGACTAAGAAAAGAAAGGTTGAAGAAGACAAACAAAGAGTTGAGAAACATGCCAAGGTAGACTTGTGCTCAAAACAACATGAAGAAGTGATACGTAGGGTACAATAAAGGGATTGACATCAATCTAAACCATAAGTTTTAGCAACTGTGGATGCGGAGGAAAATTGTCAACGAGGGCAGAAGGACAAAAATTGATAATATGATTAGAGTATCACACTGACCAGAATAAATTGATCGCTTGTAATCAAAGCTTCAGCTGAGGATCTTTTTTACCAGCAGCATCAAGTTGACCAGCTCCCACGAGCTCGGTGAGCTTGTCGACTGACCGTAGCACCCATTTGGCCCCTTCATCAGACGTCAGCCATCCTACACCCTCTCCCACTTCCGCCGCCCCATCCAGGTCTCCGACCCGAACCTCCTCGCCCGCCTTCTTGAGTCCATATACGTGCGAGAGTAGCTGGGGCTCAAGCCCGCCCGACGCTCGTAGGGTCGCCACCGCCACCAGACTGGTACCGATGCGACCAATCGGTCCCCCTGGCTCCGGGTCGGCGAGTAGAGCACCGTAGTGAGAATTGAGTATATGAATCGGTAAATCAGGATGGAAGGTTCCCAGTTTCTCGAACAATTTTTTATCGAGAGGTCTATAGACGGACTTCCAGATGGCTCGCCCGCGCTCGTCAACGATGTTTGGTAGGGGTGGATGGCGCCGGGCCGGTGGAAGTTTGGGCAGGATGTCTGGATCCAAGTGACTGAGCACTTTATGAAATTCTCCCAAAGCGTTGATAGCCTTGGCAACACCGATGAAGGAGATCGTCTTAAGGCTAGCTTCGCGCACCAGGCTTGCAGCCGCTCTCAGATCGTCAGGTGAATGCCCGGCTTCGGGGCTCAGTCGAGATCGGATCGAGTGCCAGAACGGATGAAAGGCGCTGGGACAGTTAAGTGAAACCAAAGCGGCTGACTACATAGTGATCGGGCAGAAGGTGAGGGGGTGAGTCACGATCAGATTGTTTACTGTGAAACTCGAAGAAGATCTGGGAAGAATTATCGATGAGGTACTCAACCGTCAAGACCATCCAAGTACTCGGTTTAAGGTTTCGGGATACAGCGGTTTGGTCAAGTTGGGTGAGGAAGGCTTTTAGGTGAAAGCACTTGGCGGCCGAAAGGATGGGTGGGTGGCCATTGAGGGCTATCAGTTGTTTGAGGCTGGGTGAGAAAGTTGAGGTGGGCATGTTGGATTGGGTGGAATCAAGCTTGGAATTAAACCTCAAGAGCTGAGAAGCTGATCAAGAGACAAAACCTCAAAATCATCCATCAAATAATACAACCCACAAGTCTTGGCGAGCCCATGCCCGTTTCACAACCTCACCCATCAAAATTTACTAATGATGATAGTCTCAACGTATTGTCCCATACGCGTCGAACGACCGTTCATCGTCGGATTTACAACGCACCATCTGCAGTACTAATTCACAGAAAGACCGTCCCACATGTCATCTGTGCGAAGGAATATTCCACTGTTGGCTTGCTAAGACTTTGATTCATGAGCCGACTTTCCTGATGGCTAGAATTTCCTTCATCTGAGTGTTGTGGAACTCCCAAGGAGTAGAGCTTGAGTAGGAAATCTTTGAATTCATCAACAGAGAAAAGCTAGCTTAACTAAGCCCCTCCCCCTCCGGAGGAGGGGCTTATAACAAAAGCCGAACAACTGGCCTGAGAGCGACAGACTCTGAACCACTGCCTGCCTAAAGTCCCCATTTCCCGCTTACCCCCCTTATCAATCTTTTTGGTTCAAAGACCAAAAAGTTGTCGATGGCCTGGGTACATATGTCCATGTCATCAAATCCCCCTTCAATCAGGAGTGTGAGGGCAGATTTTGATGGCAAAGGAAATTGAACCACATTCAGGTAATGTACCTTAGCGTATGTAGCTTGCTGCGGAATTTTATAACTCGATGAAACTGGGCAGATTCATCGAATTCCAACAGCTCGGATTAAACCAAGCTGAATCCAAAAGCTTTTGGACGCTGGTCTTTACTCCCAATATAAATACAGGCTCCGTAGTTGGTTACATCACATGTTCATCCTCATTGCCATTTCAACCAATTAGCCTGGGTTGGAAAGAGTGAAATAGTAATCTGATGACATGGGCATATGTACCCAGGCCATCGACAACTTTTTGGTCTTTGGACCAGAAAGATTGATAAGGGGGGTAAGCGGGAAATGGGGACTTTAGGCAGGCAGTGGTTCAGAGTTTGTCGCTCTCAGACCAGTTGTTCGGCTTTTATTATAAGCCCCTCCTCCGGAGGGGGAGGGGCTTAGTTAAGCTAAAGAGAAAAGGATAAAGGCTGCTTGAAATTTTCTTGAGCTTCAACTGATATTTTATTGGGTCTGATCCTGGAAACAAGTTTGAAGGTGGAAACCCCCACAACAGGGCACACAAGACAACTGGACAAGAACCTTTCAGTTTTGGGGATCTATCCCATTCAAAGAATCAACTTGGAACACCAGAGAACCCCCCTCCCAAAAGAAAGAAAAGGTCAAAGACCTTTATATGATGACACAGACAATGTACTTCAATTACCACAAACTTGAAAACTCTAAAATGCTGGAAAGGGAACTCAGGATGAGCTGGATGAATCTTTTACTCACTAGAAAGGTGGTCACCAACATAAGGAAACAAGGTCTTAGTTCCAAAATTTAAAGATTCTCCCCTTAGTTTCATACAGAATACTCCTACAATTGTAGAGCACAGGACTAGCCTGTACCACAAATAAATAAATAATTAAAAAAAAAAACAATTTGACCATTCCACTACAAGTTATTTACTTCCATAGCACACCTACAAAAGAGAAAATCACAGAGTTAAGGGTAGTAGTGGTAATACAGTGGGTTGAGCACAAGTACAGGGGTTATTACATTATTATTAAGTCATATATCAGTAATCACATCATCACTTTTCATCACTAAACCTTGCACTTGTGGTACTCACAGCACTTATACCTAATTTTTGTGATTTCCAACATTTCTAAACCCACTTTATATTTCAAGAAAATAAGACTACTACAAAACTAATTGTAGGACACAAGTCCCCTGAGGAGTTCTACTCTTTTGGTTGATATAGAATTTTTCCTAGCTGATTTACCTTGTTTTATAATAATTTCCCAAGATTCATGAAATCCCGATGGCAGAAGGTGAATATACATTACACTACCTTGAGGGGGTTAAATTATATTATCAATTTTCTAGGGTGGAGTTTTGGACCTATGAAATCATGGCTGGTACAGGTGCTGGGGACCCATTACATCATCAATTAATTATTTTTCAAAAAAAACAAAAAAAACAGCATGGATCACTGGTGTCAAGAGAAAGAATTTTGAGATGAAGTTTACAAGCACCATGTCTGTGAAGGTCACTCTCAATGGTGGAGGGTAGCATCTCTATGACTGTGTTTCACTTTTCTATGCATACCAAATTTGAAAGCCCAAGCTCTTGGAAGGTTTATGCCACCTGTGTAGGGTCATGACTCACACTGCCAAGATATTTGTATCGGATGGGCCTATCCGATGTTCTATCACCCCAAGATATGCGATGCAGTGTCAGTAGGATTAGGTGCGATGGAATTACTATCGGTATCTAATGCTCTGACACCATATTGCAGTGTAATTCCATCGCACCTAATCCTACTGACACTGCATCGCATATCTTGGGGTGATAGAACATCGGATAGGCCCATCCGATACAAATATCTTGGCAGTGAATGCATTGAGTGGTACAAATGGGCATTACCTCCAACCATCCAATGAGCTCAGTGGCTTTCTACTTCAGAGAACATTAAGGTTGGAGCCATGTGAAGATGCCCTTGTTGACATTTCATCTTTTATATCTTGGTCTTTTTTTTTTTGGGGGGGGGGGGTTCTTTTGGCATGCCAAACAACCCAGGGCCAGGCTGCCTTTGAGGTATGGCCCTGCCCCGGTTTTAATTTATTTTTTTACCTTATTTTTTTATGGTATCCGCACCCCTCCCCCTAACAGGCCTTAGTGTACCTTAAGAGCCTGCACCTTCGATGAGCCAACCGATTTGATCATCATCTCCTCGCTTCCGCCTGCACCTATCCCAGTCTATCGCCTTCGGGGGGGGAGGGGAGGTGGGATTGCGGATATCAAAATCCTGTCATTATTATTATTTATTTATTTGGGTCGTCTGGCGCGCCAAACAACCCAGAGCCGGGCTGCCTTTGAGGTATGGCCCCGGCCCTTATTTTTTTTTTTTTATCATTGTTATTTTGCGTTGTCTGGCGCGCCAGACAACCTAGGGCCGGGATGTCTTTGAGGCATGGCCTCAGTCGGGGTTTATTTTTTTATTTTTTGAGTCGTCCGGCGCGCCAAACGACTCCCTCCCCCCCTCCAAAAAAAAGATCGGGTCGGGGCCACACCATCAAGGCAACCTGGCTGACAGAAATCCTCCCTCCAATCAAAACGACCACTCCAGCAAGACAAGATGTCGGACGACGAAGATGACTTCATGTCGGATAAGTTTCTCGTCCCTGCTCCTTCGACCTCGAAGCAACCCACTACTTATTCAGATCAACGCAAACGAAAACAGCTAGATTCCCTTGCACGTTCTCACAAGCGCTCACGAGCGGAGCGAGAAATCGAGGCTCGTGAAGAAGGACTTAGTCGTGATCTGATTGCCGACCAACTTGTAGCTTCCTCGACTCAAAACTCAAAACACGATAGCTATGCTCTTAATACGCCCGGCGTGATTCAACCTGCCACCCATTCAAAAGCAGTTCAGATGATGCTGAAGATGGGTTTCCAACCTGGCAAAGGGCTAGGAGCTCAACCTGAAGCATCTTCACCGCGTGAAGATCCTTCGCATGAATCGGTGGCCTCTCACTCTCTGCTTTCTCAGTCTTCGTCTGCTATCGAAAGGGATTCATCGCATGGCATAGGCCATCCACCTCGTACGGCGCCCATTGACATCCAACTTCGTACCGGGCGCTCAGGAATCGGTGTACTACCTACTACTGGACCGAAAAAAACGCGACCTCGCTTCACTGGACCGCATGTGCCGATGACTGAGGAAGAAGCGGCCAAACGAGCAAATTTCTTTCAAAATTCTAAAGCCAAATTCGACGGTCGAAAGGTGGAAGGAGTGCTCGCTCGCGCTCGGAGGACTTGCGAAGAGTTAGACCGTCGCAGCCAGCTCGAAGATAACATTTATTGGCTTGACCCATTCAGTTCGACTGATCGCTCAGAATATGTTGAAGAGGTTATGAGGACGGGTGTTAGTGGTCGACGGTTAACGGGCTTGGGCGACCCGAATGAAGTTCAGAAGACAGTGGTCGTGAGTGAAGAAGAGGACACGGTAGACTCGGACGAACGAGAGGCTTGGCTGGCACTTGATTCAGCTAGTCGGCTGCTCTATACACTCCAGTACTTACGCCAGGAGCATTTGTACGTATTTTGAATCATCTTTTGAGCCTTTACATCATATGCCTGCTGATTTGCTAGCTAAAACTGGCGCTCAGCTATTGTATATGGTGTGGGTGTCAATATAGCTCACTCGAAGAGTTGAATGCCGAGTGCCCGGGTGAAGAAGAGGACGATCATTAACCCCACCCTTGAGAGACACATGTTTCTAGAACCGCTTGCAAGACTGCTATTTTGTTTCAACTTTCAAGTACTCTTGATATGATTGTGACCTCTTCCTGTTCTCATCAGTGTTACTGTAAAATGTTGATGACTTGTATGGACCGTGTGCGTAAAACCCGAGTCAGAATTAAAAAACCAAGGCCTGTTCAGAGATAACAGATAAAGTCCTTCTAAATGTGATGGATGGAAGTACTGGGGTAGCACCAGAGCCATTGAGAGGGTCTACGGTGTTTACAAAAGTTAGGGGTATGATGAGGCCGTCTACAACTCTTTAGCATGTGATACAACTTCACTCATCTGAAAGACTGCCAAAGCAATAAATCTTCAATCCGAAGTCATTTGTCTGAGATTGATGCAGCCACTACCTGGCTGCTTTGCGCCACATGGTCTCAATGTTTGGTCCTAAAACTTTCCTGTGTCTTTTTGGAGTGTCTGAAGAACATTGAGACAATGTTCTTCACTCAGTTTTTGTGTTGTGGCCTGTTGTTGTAAAAGAAAATTCAAAGTTTTTTTTTCCTCATCATTTTTCTGTGTAGGACAGTTGGATTGATAAGAAAAATCTTTCATATGTGCTTTTTGGGTATCAGATGACAGAAATCTTCATCTCAGCCTCTTCTCTTTGCAACAGGGCCATTGGAATGCAGTCCTTACCTCAAGTGCAACCCTTGATTCAGACCTCTATAGATCCTTGTAAGTGATTGCAGGGTTGTGCTTGGTGCGAAGAAGTGGTGTTGATGATGGATGAATCATCTTCAGATGATGATGATATTCATTAGAAAATGATTGATGGGCAATAACTAATATATTATCAATGAGCTGGCATCATGTATATCATACACAATTGGGGAATTATCGGAAGAGCTTGATTACCATCTTCGTAGTTTTTACAGAACTTGGTTACTCATTTTTTCTACTTCATATTTTTATTGTTTGTTTTATGGTTATTATTGTTGTTGTGACTTTTGGTGTAATGGTTTTTGATTTTGTTCTTTATCATTGGTAATATATTAGTTATTGCCCATCAATCATTTTCTAATGAATATCATCATCATCTGAAGATGATTCATCCATCATCAGCACCACTTTTTTGCACGAAGTGCAACCCTGCAATCACTTACAAGGATCTATAGAGGTCTGAATCAAGGGTTGCACTTGAGGTAAGGACTGCATTCCAATGGCCCTGTTGCAAAGAGAAGAGGCTGAGATGATGATTTTTGTCATCTGATACCCAAAAAGCACATATGAAAGATTTTTCTTATCAATCCAACTGTCCTACACAGAGAAATGATGAGGAAAAAAAAACTTTGAATTTTCTTTTACAACAACAGGCCACAACACAAACACTGAGTGAAGAACATTGTCTCAATGTTCTTCAGACACTCCAAAAAGACACAGGAAAGTTTTAGGACCAAACATTGAGACCATGTGGCGCAAAGCAGCCAGGTAGTGGCTGCATCAATCTCAGACAAATGACTTCAGATTGAAGATTTATTCATAAAATTGCAATCAATTCTGATGAATCCCTCCCTCAGAAAAAAAATCCAGCTAGAGACACACAAGAAGGAAACTAGATAAGACAAAATACAAGGAGTACAAAATTATGATATGTAATGTTCTTCAGTTTTGGTGCCTAAGATTACTTGAGTCTTGAACCTTCTTTTGTGAAAAATGGATGATATCTTGTACCTAATTGAAAACAGGAGAACTAAGGGAAAGAGGACATTGATCAGTTCTTCATGTTAATGCAGGACAGATGGCATATGCAATGGTTGTTTGGAAAAATAAAATAAAAGAATGCAGTATGTAAACTCACCGGGAAAAATGAGCTCTTTCAACATCTTCAACTGACCTTCTTTTGGCAAATGGAAATGAAGTAGCACACCAGCAAAGTAAATGATAGTGGATGAGCAGTTGCTGGGCTCCTGGTTTAGAAGTTGGTCAGTATCAATTCCAGGAACACAAATGCATGGAATCATAGACTCACCTTGTTAATGAAAACCAGTCAGTGGAGTGTACAACATTCAGTTGTGAAGTGAGGTGGACAAGGGTTGTGCTGGTGGGTTGATTTGTAAATGGAGATGTCGAGGTGATTGGATGGGAAGGAAGTGGTGAGGGAGAGTCAGGGCTGATGAGTCACAAGGGTTGTGGAAGGAAGTCAAAGGAGAGGGGAGGGTGAAGGGATGACCCAGTGCCACATTCCCTGCAGAAGGTTTGGGATGGCCCTGCATCTGACCTGATAAGCAGGGATGATCAGTTCACCTACTCAGCCAGACTTACTGGCAGGGGGGTTTAGGATAGGCTCTGGGTTTCTTCCTTACCCTAACCCCAGTGACACATTTCTCAAAAAAAAAAAAACATTCAACAAATGCCAAATTGGCTGTACTGAAAAATTTACATATACAAGGTTAGGTCTACCTTGTACTGAGTAAGTATGCTCATATAGAAGGAAGAGTGAAAGCCCAAGGTATAAAAAGGAGGACCAGACTTCCTTGGACACTTTCCCCTCTCTGAAGCATCATTAAAATAAACCTCAGCAGTCTGAATACCTCTCTAGGATATTCTAGGCTTTCTTCTTCTGAGATTCCTCAGTCACTGGTTAATACACATTTAACCTTGGTGATTTCTTCTCTATTTAGAAGTAGTCTAGTTTCCTTACTGGTCTTCACCAGTTGTCTCATTTCATTGTTCATCCAAGGTTCATCACTAGCATCTTTCCTCTTTGACCCATCTGCTCCACTCTTGGTGAAGGGTTCTCAAGAGTGTAGCACAGTGGTAGAGGATAAAAGTTGAGTGTGCCAGCTTCTAGACAGCACAGGATATAAAGGATCTGTGTGAAGCTCTGCTGATCCTGTGGACGTCTAGTTCTTTCCCTGAATAGGATCAGTACTCATCTAGCTCTCAGGAGAGGTTCCTGAGGAATTTGAGCTGCAAAAGAACCCATTTCCAACCTTTGGCCTTTGTGCCCACACCTTTTCTCAGATCATTAGTGAGGTCACTTGCTAGACAGAAGCCAGTGGCTCACAGAGGGTTCAAAGCACTTCAGGTGGAATTGGGATTTAAGCAAGTTTAGCTTTAACAGTAGACAAGGTGGAAAGTGGGACCCATTTTATATTCTTGCTTTCAATTTTTTTTTAATATTCTACAAAACCAAATAAATAAACAAGAGTATACAAGAAAATGAATAGGCTATGTATAAAAAACAAGAGAAAAAAGGGAAAAGAGAGAAGACCGGATCAAGATCCTTCAAGTGAGGTTGATCACAGCTGGATCAAGCCTGGATGAGCCAAGTTGAAGTGGATCAAATCATGATTTATTAAGTCAAAGTGTAGTTGGATTGAGATCAACAAAGGTATTGATTGATGTCAATCAAAGAAATTGAGGAGGTTTGTGTTGGTATGTTTTCTCTGGAGAATATCTTTATTTTATTTTCCTTTTTGGCTTCATTTCACATCTCCATGTTGTCCATGCCAATCTTCCTTTTTTGTTGTTTTCTCATAGTTCACACCCCATCTGGCATGTAACTCTCACTGTCTGTAGATGTTTAGTATATATAGTCCTCCAGTTGGCTTCTTGTAAGAAACCATCAGTGGTGTATTTCTTGCTCTCACCTCTTCACTGAGGCTCTCCAGATTCTCAGTTCCCTACCATCTGACAGTTTGTGGTAGCCAATTGAGGTGAAAGTTGGCAGGAGTCAATCAAAATAAAGGGAATTGGTTGGAGAGAGGGAAGGATGGTGGTAAGCAACAAGGTGAAGTCAGTGGGAGTCAATTGAAGAGGGAGGACTGGTCAGATCAAAATTGAGGTGGGCAGATGCAGATGAATGTGGTTGGAAGGGGTCTTGGAAGGAGGAAGGTAATAATAAAGTAATCTAGTTACAGTTGCAGTTGGTGTCACAGGAACAATTACAGTACAAACAAATTACAAGGAACATCAAAAATAAAGGTGGAGACATAAATGAAAATTGAACACAGGATAGTGGGCAGAGGTTAATCTTGAACTGTATATTCTAGCCACTACACTACAGAGACATGAGGAGTGTTTTATAGAGGTGTGTTATGTTGCATAGTATGTGAGTCAACATTGGCCATAATTTTTACAATCTTGGTGTATTTAGGAGTTAGTTGGATGAAAAAGGTGCCAGTCTTGGAAAAGTACCTACAAACCATAGCTGCAGTCTGCACAGGATCTTTACATGTGCAAATGGTAACCCCTATGCAATAACTTGACTGGATTGTCCAAATTACCAAGCCTGAATTTGGGTTGTTTTTGTGTTTGAAACTTTTTTTTCCCAAATTATGGGGACTGTTAACCATTAAGAAGATCAGTGGTGAGAAAAAAAAAGAACTGTCCAGGGTTGGAGCTGTGGCAGTTTGAGAAAGGGCACACATGCACCAACACCACATGATGCACACCCTTTCACAAGCCAGGACAGGCCTTTTCTATTATATTGTCAGCCCTGAGGACTGCTCAGCAGTCCCACAGATGCTCAAACACTAATCACAGAAAGGCATTGCAATAGTACACATGTAAAGACAAGTGCAATATCAAAATTACATATAGTAATGAATAAAAATACATATGTAATCACAAAAGTAAAATAATATTACAGTAGATTACTCTAGAGT
>MU167245.1:34944-53823 GCA_015951145.1 Cronartium quercuum f. sp. fusiforme G11 | reverse complement strand
CAGCTCAACAGATCATATAGATACCCTAGTACCTACATCATAAATAAGCCAGGGGAGTAGCCTAACAGAAGCTACTTGCTGACATATATCCACACATAGAAACATGGTGAAGAATGAGTTTACCTCTGAGCCCTTAGGGCCCACCTCAAAGGTTTTCAAGAACTTGATAAGCTTCAGAAACCCATCACAATTGTTTAGGAGACAATCTTTTATGAGCTTGAAAGTAGGTCAACAGGCTCAAGTAGATGTGGATTTCTCTGCTTTGGATCCTTCAAGTGCATTGTCACATGCTGAAGGTGCAAACAGGTCACTACTCTTGTTGGTCAATTGGGCAAGGGAAAATATGTGGAATTATGATCAATCTATCAGCCATGCATCAAAAAACAGGTCAAGAATTCATATTGGGTAAAGTTAATTGTCTTACTAGCATAGGGACAGAAAATCTGTCTTCATTGTCAAGGTCTTGGGTCTTCAAAAGAGCATCAATCATATCTTAACTCTTGCCATCCATTTTAGTGCTGAAAAATCTAGGTGCATCACACTTTGAGGATGGTAGGCAATTTTTGGTCTCAAAGGTTTGAATGCCAACCTCAACTGCCCACTTACATGATGTGGGCACATCTTTTGGCACCTCCAATGTGAATCAGATGGCTGTGTCCAATCAATTCAAGACCAGAATGACTCAAATGTGCCCTTTTGGATCCATAAAAGCTTGCAAGCCACTGGTTAAGGACACCCCAGACACCTGTACTTGAGGTTGAGCCAAGTGAGTCAGTGGTAGAGCCAGGCCATATGAAACCAAAATCCTTCAAGTAGATGATGAGATCCAAAGAGTTCTAGGTTGCAAATCCCTCAGATAGAGGATCATCTGAGCCAAATAATAGTTTTGAAAGTGGCTTCGGAGTTGGAGATTGGGCAGTTTTTCCACAAGGCTCTCCTTCCACGGACACCATAACTTTATAATCCAAGTGAAAATTATGACAGTGCTGGGTTGGAATTGAGTTCCTAATCAACCACAGCATGAATAAAACTATACAACACTAGAGAAAAAAACATCCAACCCAATTCATAGTTGAACTGGGACATGAGAGAATTTTTTTTTTGTCTACTTGGTTGTTTAGAAGTCAAGCCAAAATTACAACAAGGCCAAGTGAAGTGAGCTCTCAAAACTGGCTAAGAGCACTACTACCAACATAGTTGACTTGGATTCCAGTTTCCAAGTCAAATTGGGTCCTTATTAACTTGGATAGTCATGCTGACCTGGGGTGCTCTCTGGCTGCTTGTACCGCACAAGATTTATGTTCAGCCAATTTTACAACTCAAACATCAAAACTGAGCACTACCCACATTTTTTCTTTTTTTGATGTGAGCATCCTGCTCCATGTCAGATGCTCAGTGCCAATGCAACAGGCCATTTCCCCAAGACAGGAAGGGGTCTTGGGGAGGAAGAGCCCCATGGTATTGAATATGGGCATCATAGGTGAGGTGAGATTACTAGAGTTAACACAAATATGTATGTCAGCACTGTAGTTTTTCTAAAAATCCATTTTTCCAAATTAATCGGTAGTAAGGAGGAGCTCTACTCTTTCTACACTGTGAACCATCAGACTTCCTTGTCCTCCAATCCAGAGTCTTGTTGACCAGACCTCAAACCATTGTTCTATCTCACATATACAAACATATCACCAACCATGACTGTACTCAATCTTCGGGCAGCTCAATGGTCAGGACCAGGTTTTTATCTTTTGTGCATTCAAAATAAGGCTCGGGGATAACGAACCTCGCACATGTCCAAAGTGTATCCCTTTCTGATCTCTGTTTTAGGGTTTTTCATTGCAATTGAAGAAAGATGAGTGTGATCTATGTAGGCCATCAAACTCCAGCAAAGCATTTGAGGGTGTTGATCAAGATCCAAGTATTAGTGGGTGGATGTAAATTTTTGAATGAAAATGGTTGGGGGATCCCTGGATGATTTTGGAATGACAGGCTCACCACATGATAAGATTTGGTTGGACTGGTGATAAATCACCATGCAGATCCAAGACATGATTGGAGATGTCAAGGCAAGAGTTGAACCGTTTGAGCCCGAATTGAATGGTAAGGATAGGCGTGTTGTGGCATGGTGACCACGGATCACTTACAGCGGTGGGAGGTGGAATGGAAGCGGTGCTGATGGGAAGAGAAGACTCCAAGGGGATGGAACTACGTTCGATGAGAGGATCACTACAAAATCAAATCGAAGCTTGGTCATTTGGCTGGCACTGGCAGTGCCACCTACGAATTCAATAATTGCACTCACAACCTCGGTCGATTGTCGAATAGCTGGACTCAAATTAAGTACTACACACTTTCGTTCACTTTTTTATCCCCTACCCTATTTCAACTTCTTCCAGTCACAATCCCAGTTCTCAACTCTCACTCAGCCTCCATGGCTATTCTCGATCAACCTGAAGATTTGACTAGCCAGAAGCAAAAGTCAACTTATACTCACCAATTCAGATGGTAGTGTAGTTGATTATCTTTCTTTCCCCAACCCTTAATCTGACCTACTCATCCATCTCCTCAATTCATGGTACCAGGGATAGCTCAGTACCCCAACAAGTTTTCATCAAAGGATCATTCGATCAATGGCAATCGTATGTTAACTTGATTGTACTTACACGCAAATAAAAAAACTCACCCACTCTTCTTTCGTTCCCTTTCATCCAGCCCACTCGAGCTCTTCAAAGAACAATCGGGTAAGTTTGGTAGATCGATCGAACTCGAATACGGTTCAAGGGTCCTTTACAAAGTCAGCCCATTCCCCATCATACATTGATTACCTAGTACCATCCCGTTCGCTCATGCCTTTGCAATATGGGGTAGTACGTCGTTGATGGTAATTGGAGACACAATCCCAACGAGCCAACGGAGACCGATTTGCATGGGAACATTAACAATTTACTCGAAGGTATACCTTTATCGCTTGACTTTATGCATACACTTCGACTCTCCATTCTGACACTTTGCTTTATTATATTTCATAGTCCCTCCATATGTCTCACCATCACCTTCGCCCGAGCCTTCAAACGAAGAGGAGGAGGAAGACCTGCCAGCGGACTCAGAACCAGTCGCACCACAGACCACGTCCCCCAGTCCTGACGAGCCAGTGCAATCTCAAAGCTCAGGCTCGCTCCCTGGTTCGCTCCCTAACACAGGTCAGTCAGGTCCCTTACCTGTCTTTCGCTTCATCGTCTGGTCTAAGTGCTCATCTACTCATCCTTTCCTCCAGCTGTTTCCCCAACCCCTTTCCCCCATCCACCCTCGCCATCATCATCATCATCTCGCTCAGCTCGAACTCCCGTAAGATCAAATCATTTACTCAAACAACGTGCTCAATCGACAATCTCTCCACCTAAGACTCGTCATCGACATACTAGCTTACACTCTAGTCTCTTACTTGGTCCTACTAAATCTTCACCTGCTCAGGCCTCTGTCTCTACAGTTGTTTCTGCTATGGCTGGTGTCGCTGCTACGGCTATACCGGCTGCTATCTATGCTGTGACAGGAAAAGATTTGATTGCAGGTAGTTCAAAAATTACGGTCGTTGAGCAGCAGAAGAGTACGGTGACTAAGTCAACGGAGTTTGGAGTACCTGAACTTCAGTCGGATGCGGTTACCAAAGAGCAGAAGTCGAATGCGATTGATGAAGGGCAGAATTTGGATACGCTTGTCGAAGAGACATCAGATACGATTGTCGGACAAGAGCAGCAGGATGTGCTTCTTAATGACCCAAAGAAGAACACGGAGGGCGAGACTGCGAACACCCATATCTCATTGCCTCCATCAGAGCTCAAGTCGATACCGCAGAAGCTAAAGCCGATCCCCGAGCCGAACGAACAGACAGTCGGACAGGAGCAGGCGGAAGTGCTCCTCACCGACCCTAAGAAGAACGCCGAGAGTCAGCCTGTCAATACGCACCTCGCGTTACCACCGGCAGAGCCCGAGCTGGTTACACAGAAGCTAGAACCGATTCCCAAGCCAACTAAACATGAGCCTACTCCTCAGCCAAACAAGGAAGTAGGTGTAGAGCCTATCGCTGAAGAAGTCGTGACTCAGCCAATCGCCGAGCCTGCAACTCAGTCAAGCACAGAACCGACTGCCAATCACCCTCAATCCGAGGTCGCCACTTACCCATTGCCCCCACTGCAGCAGCAGCCAGAAGTATCATCGACACCCGAAACTCATCAGACCAACACTAAAGGAAGGTACGGTAACCTAAGCTTGAGCCCGAACAAGTGCTCAAGTAACAGTCCTAAGAATGGAGGCTGGCGAGCAAGTGTAGGCTCATTTGGTCGTCGACCCTCAGGTGTAGAGGATCGTGCAGTCTCAGAAGCCTCTCCTGCCATTGTTCCAATGGAAACACCTGAACGAAAACGGAAAACGAGTTTGTAAGCTCCTCCTCCGTCCTCTTCATTTCAAGACTAAAACGCTGAAAGTAAATGGTCTTGTGGTGGTCCACATTCTCATAGGTTTCACAAAATCAAGGTTGCTTTAAGTCCTGGACATCGAAAATCTCCAAGTACAGATCAACATTAGCTTTCCACTTTTATTTTTTGATCATTTGTTTCAATGTCGTAAAGTATCCTTTACAACTTGCGCATCTTATTCTCTCTCTCTCTCTCTATAAATCTTATAAACACTTCCCGGCCTCCTTTTTCTCTTGTTTGGTACAAAGGGAATCAACTGTGAGGCTGGATAATTTTTTTTTTCTTCTTCTATTTCCCTTTTTTTAGTTTTGAAATATATCCGATCATTACGCTTCCTTTTCATCCCTTTCCATTTTCTTATTTTTGGCTTTTCAAGGGGTTGACGAGTCTTATACTGTTGTGGGGAAGGTTTTATGGAGGCAAGAAGAATTCTTAATGATAGCGTTGGAATATTTTAAGACATGTAGCACAGATTAAAGAAGGAATTGAATCATAAAGAGAGATTGATAATAATAGAAAAGTCTTGCTCAGTGGAGCAAGAGCAGATATCTTGGGCTCAGCAGCAATGGTAGGGTAGGGAGTCGTTTGCCACTGAAAGCTCGCCCGACTGTCCATAGCCTGTCACCGTGCTTACGATGTACATCAGCACTGACGTCACACTTGAGGCGGCTAAGGCCCAGGCGGCACTTGTGAGTCGCATCTTTCAAACTTTAATAAGTAAGCTTACACTGAAGCTTTAGGTTTGGGTAAATTCTATCAAATCCTTGTGCAAGGTGTCCCATGAAAACCTTTGTGAAAGGGTGGCCATCATCCTGGCAATTCTGGGATGTCCCATGAAAGGGGTTAATATGGAGTTTTGATTTGTACATGCACTGCCTTAAAATATTCAGTAACGTACTTCGCCCCCTTTTTTTTGGTGGGTTTGGGAGTTCGTTTGGAGTTGGATGAGGAAGAGGAAAAGAAGTTTTTTGCTGGGGGAAGGGGGTAATAGGTTTGGGTGTGTCTTGATCATGCCGCGGGATGGATACATGAGAGTTAGGGCACTGGACACATATATGATCAAGATTATAAACCGCGTCAACGTTGATTTATTTTTGAAAGACAGTCCCCATACACAAGCAAGTTCATAAACACTAATGCAGTCTCTTACGATACAATTTTTTAATCATGTTGCTAATTGGGTCTGAGACCCTCAAACACAGAGTTTTTACGATTCATATAGGATCTAAACAAAATAGTTTTGAACAAGAAAAGTGACGAATGATAAATAACTTTACCTCAAGTTCAGCACCACAGAAGACCAGGAAGAAAGTAGAAAGAGAAGAAGCTGGACTGAGGTGTCCAAGTGGAAAAGAAATTACCAATGGTAAAATATGAAAAAAAAAAAAAAAAAAAAAAAAAAAAAAAAAAAAAAAAAAAAAAAAAAAAAAAAAAAACATCAAAGCATGTGGTGATATATATAATGCTGTAAATTTTACTTGGTAGCAACTTTGGGTACTTGGTTGAATAATGGTTAGAAATTCTAAAAATCACACATGGTAACCCTAGAATTGCCAACAGGAGTAACAAGATGGTATGAGAGAAGGATATGATGCTACATACTATCCTTCATTTAGCCAGAAAGAAAGAAAGAAAGAAAATCAAAAGATTAAAGAGCATCATCACATTACTCTAAAGAGCCCAGCCAAAAAAACAAACTTAAAAAAAACCTTTCAATGTCCATGTCCAGAGACTGTGAAAGAGGATGGCTCCTGACCCAGCTTGAGCTACTCATATTTGAATCTCATCATTTAGAGTTCCTGTTTGTGAGTGTTTCCAGAATTGCTGAAATGGATATGCATTATCCAACCCATGTACTGGAATGTGTCTTGAATTTTTACAAGATGGTTTACATTTCACTTCACTCTTTATTAGACGTGACTTCCTTGATAGTATGATGCTCTTTATGAACATCTGCCAGAGAATAAGTTGATGCACGGTATTGAACCAGTTGGGTTGATTACTTTCAGGTTGGCATGGTCTGTGTTGCAGGTTGGATCAGCCTCGGTGGTTTTGATGAGTGAATGACGAGCTACAGTAGAAACATACCTCACTCGCTTTAAGGCTGTGACAAGGCTCCAGCTCAGAGGGGTACAGTATAAAGTCAGCCAGAGTTTGATCTCCAGGGTCGAGTCGCTCTTTTCCTCACTCGATCCAGTGTCAAACCCAGTCAAACTCAACTGTTCCCCGTTCAACCTGTCCCTGCTCCCTGTTGTTCCCCCGCCCTTTTAAAGCCAGACCTCACAGTCAAACAAAACAAAAAGATTTAGCTTAAAGTCATCTCAACCATTCTCACTTGTTCCCTCTTCACTTCACCTCCCAGCGTGAAGTGTCAAGACCCCGAATTCCTCGATCCTGTTAGCGTTTTTACTCTATACACCCCTCCAGATTTCAAATCCCACCCTTCGTTCACTGACTCATTTTCTGTCATACAATTCAATCCCTTGGTTTGACCCTCCAGCCATCAACAAGCTTCTATTCAAGTTTGGTTCAATCTGTTTGGTCTTGTAATCCGACCAAACTAATTACCAAAATCAGTCGTTAGTCCTTTTTCCCTCTTGTTTGTTTCTTACTTAGTGTTTTTTTTTTTTTTTTTTTTTTTTTTTTTTTTTTTTTTTTTGTCTAACTTTCCACCATGCTTTCTCTAGGTTCCCGGATCCACTCAACGTCAGATCCACCTGCGCCCGTAAGCCAACACTTTTGCCCAGTTTTCGAACCTTCTTCTGCCACATTCTCACCATTGCGGCTGCTTGGCATTTCCGGCCCGCTTCGGTTCCATCGGTCCAGCTTGATTTTTTTTTTTCTTTTGATACAACAGGTGAGTATCAACGCTTTTCTTGTTTCCACAACACCAATATTAATCTTATCCGTGCCCGCTTGCTTCGAATCTCAGCATCGATCAGATGGCTCAAGTCTCGGACAATCAAACTACGGTCCCTAACGGTCAAGACGATGGAGTGGCGGCGATCACCGACGCCTTACAGGCCACCAACCTCGAATTGGGCCGAAAGGTTAGCAGCCGATCTTCCCTCCCTATCTGTCTCTGTCTCCCTAGATAGATCCTGCCTCTCGGTATATGAGTGCCTCCGTTTTCATTGTGATGACTTATACAGTCATCAAGGAATCTGGCCTGGGCAGATGTTGAGCTTAAGTAGAGGGCATTGTGGTGCTCCCAAGTTGCCATTGTTTTTTGATCACGTTTCTGTCTTGCGTTTGGTTTGCTTTCATGCCCGTTCCTAGGTCTTTGTTGGAAACCTGAATTTCACGACTAAAGAAGACCACCTCCGAGAGATTTTTAGCAAGCATGGCCCAATGTGAGCTTGTCTTTTAATCACTGTACTTGCCTTAAACCCAAGATTTTAATGTTGAGATTGTGTCAAATTATGTAGTTTCGAAGTACAAATCATCCTTCGTGGCACGCGCTCACTTGGCTACGGATTCGTCACCTTTGAGACCCTCGAGGATGCCGAAAAGGCTGTCGCGGCACTCAACAAGTCTGAAATCGAGGGTCGGACCGTGAATGTGGAGATTGCCAAGCCCGCGCCTGTCAGCTTCCAGTCTTCTCTTAACTGTTCCGACTGCGTGTAGTAACTGAAACCACCCATCACTGTTTTCTTGTTGGATGAAATAGGGAACACCTGGGGGTGCGGCACCACGAGCTTCGACGCGAGGATCAAAAAAGTCGGCTGCTACCACCACCAACGGTAGCGGTGAAGCCGCCGAAGGTGAAGAAGACAAGGAGAACGCGCCGCGCAGCACGAGGGTAAATGCTTTGCTCCATCCTACCAGCCTGTCTTGTATACTTATCAATGTATCTGTTGCTTAGTCAAGACGCGGACGTGGGCGGGGTCGCGGTCGGGGCCGTGGTGGCCGATCGCGCCAGGCAACCGAGTCTGGGGAGACCCAAGAGGCGGGTGAGAAAGCGGCTTCAGGCGAGGTCAATGAGGCCGTCGATGGCGCTGCACCTGCACCCGCACCTGCTAAGCGAGGTCGGGGTGGACGTGGTCGAGGTGGAGTCCGAGGCGCGGGCCGTCCACGCAGGGAAGGTCCACCAGAGGGAGAGCCCAGCAAGACGTAAGGTCCTTCCTCGAAAGTCTGCCATTGCTCCGAAGTTGACCACTTCCTTCATTTGTTTTCGCCCGATAGCTTGCTCTTTGTGGCCAACTTGCCCTTCGGCTTGACTGACGAAGGTCTAAAAGAATTCTTCGCAGCCTACGAGGTAGCCTCAGCCCATGTTGTCCGTCGGAAATACGGTACCGCCCAGGGCAAGTCCAAAGGTTTTGGCTTCGTTGAATTCACTACCCAGGCCGATCAACTAAAAGCTCTAGAGGACAGCCAAGGCAAGGAGCTCGAGGGTCGCGAGCTACAGGTGAAGGTGGCGGTGAATGAAGCCAAGAAGGAGGTCGAGTCGGCACCGGTCGAGGCATAAATGAAGGCGAGTAAAGATACGAACAGCTGACCCCCAATGTGTTGTGTGTGTTTGGAATTGGCGTTTTGTTTGGTTTTCGTTTTGGTAGCTCTGAGTCTTTGGTCTCATTGTGCCTGATTTGATGGCAGAGAAAAAGTCTTTCCTTTTTTGGTGGTTGGCATGGGCGCGTCTGTGTGCGTGGCTTGCAGGAGTGCGGGTGGGTTGAGGGGTCTCTGGGCAGGTACACAAACCAGGCAAGATGTAGGTCACTCCATGTTACGTGTATGAGAGAGTTGATCGGGTTGGGGGTTATTAATGTTCTCTGTGCCAACTGATTGCATGTCAATGAGTTTTTTGGCCTGAACCACAAAGAAGCCATTTTTGTCTTGTAAGAGAATCCACACTATGATCACACTAGTAGCAGTTGACGCCTCATGACACTTGACTCCTCGACTAGTAGTCGCGTGGATGGGCCCTGTGTTTATGACCCATAGTCGCCCACCCTGGTCTCCCGTTAACTCCCGCTACCTCTGAGAGATGCGCCCATCTCTCTCTGCCTCTACTACATTACATATGATTTTACACCACACTACATATACATACACATACTGTAGCACACTGTAGTGCTACCAATCATCCATCAAGACTCAAGTCCACCATCTTGCCCCTCAGCTCCACTTCACCATGGTGGGCAAGCATCAATTCACATTCTCAAACAACTTGTACAGCTGGAAATCAAAGTGTACTCACCAGCAACCAGCACCATCTCTTGCTCTCACCCCAGCTCAAGCACTTGACAATGAAACTGCACTTGGATACCATGGACCCCAGTCACAAGGTCTTCCAGAGCCACTTGTTTGCAATGATGATGAAGACCAGTGGTTTAATGACACTGGGATCCCCCATGATGACTTTCCATCCACATCTGAAATACCAACAGCTGCATCACAACTTGCTAAAGCCAGTCACAGAAAACAGAATGCTGATAAGAGAAAGTGCACTCAAGACAAATGGAAACAGCTTGACCATCAACTGATGGCTGCCTTCCTTCTCTACTAACACAAAACTGTTAATTGAAAATCTGAGGGATGCATGAACATTGATGATTTACACACTGTCAGCAAAATGGTTGCTAAAACACCTTGATTCAAGTTGATTTGATTGACATACTTGGTGTGTTATGTGTTTTTGATTTCAAGAAGTAGTCTTTCATGAGCTGAATTTGTATGATCTCATTTCTCAGGTTATCACAGCAAAAAAAAAAACTCATTCAAGATTTGAAGAATGAAATTTGAAAAAAAAAAAAAAAAAAAAAAAATTTTTTTTTTTTTTTTTACCACACCAAGGGGCATAAAAGGCAACTAAAGTCCCTTTACTAGATGTTTTTACATGCTTCTTCAAATGATTCTGTGCAATATGCAGGTAAGATTATGGTTGGCTGGGGGTAAGAACAAGACAAAAACTAAAACTTTCATTTTTCTTTTTGGGGGGAAACTTTAAAAAAAAAAAAAAAAAACAATTTTTATTTTTATTTTTGTTGGTTGATTGATTGATTGATTGATTATTTTGTGGGATCAAAAGGTGAAAGAAAAGGTAAAAATTAAGATCAAAAGTTTTTTTTTTTTTTTCTCTTTTTTGTGTGTGTGTTAAAGAATGTGAGGATAAATTGATTCATTTATTTATATACATGTGTGTGAAAGAGAGAGAAAATGGATAGATGATGATTTGTTGTGTTATCTAATTATTTCATTTGTTGAGTATCATTTTTTTTTTCTCAAGTTTTGATTTAGCATTTTTTTTTTTTTTGTTCTTGTTAGATCTTGTCATTTTTTTTTAAAGAAAAAAAAAATTGTACCAGTGGAAAATTGAGTAAGAAACAGTGGACCTACACAACAGTTGCCTTACCTTGTTCTTCAGGAAACAACTTGTTCTCTAGACTCATTTTTTTTGTAAGGTATTTGATAATGATAACTTATTCTGATCCTGAAAGACATTTACTCACCTTTGTGATGCCTTTCTCCAATGTGCAGCCAATGTCATAAAGAACTCCAATTCTTGGGTGTGGACCATCCTCTTCTGTTGTCCTTGATATCAATGAACCTAACAAGGCATGTACACAGTGTGCCCTATTGACAAAGTTTCATGAGTTTATTCTGGCTTATCAAAGTTTCAACTTATGCTTTGGAAAATCACTCACTTTTCACCTGATTTTTCAACATTGATAAACTTTAGGCAGTGATCATGCCAGCAAGCCATTGCAAATAAACCTATTTCATCTCAACCATGCCATGTATGAGCTCCTTGAACTATCTGCTGCTGCAGTATGTTGAGTCATGCAAAGATCCTGAAAGAATTTAGTGGGGATCAGGAATAAGAGTGATGGTTGGTTTAATTAATAAATACATACTGGTTCATCATTCACCAAAATCCCCTGTCCCTGTGGCTTCCCTTCATCAATCTCTTTTGGCTCCAAGAATGTCAAAGGATAGAACAGATTTATCTCTTCCAGCTCATGACTTGCTGCCTGATTTTGACCATGCTGAAAGTTTCTGTCAAAGGCTACAAGGTAATCAGGCTCATTTATATTTTGGATATCTGAAGCATTTGACTGATTATTTGATAGCCCAGGCCCAAAGCATTGGGGGAAGTTTGTTTCCAGGCCTTCTAAGGAGTTGAGATTGCAGGCATGAAATTGAAGCTTCTTTTTCATCTTGATTATTTGGCAGTAACAATACACTGCTGATGTAAGAGTGTTCCACCATTGTTGAGGCTATTTTTCAAAAGAATGTAAAAGGTACAATAATCAGTACCAAACAAACAATTGGTTCCAGTCATCTCAAATTCAAATCAAAAAACATTGTACAAATCCTTGACCAAGATCAGCTCATTGTGAGCATCAAGATACTCATCAATGGCTTGTGAAAAGTGCTGAAGTGCTGTACTGCATTCCTTCCAGAGTATGTGATAGAATTGAAGGAGTTGCAAGGACAAAGCAGTTCTTGGTTTTTTAGGAGAGCCACCCAAATAGCCCTGCCTGATCAATCAAAATTGATCTGGTGTGCAGCAGAAAAATTTGAAAATATTGATGTGTCTGTGAACACCTGATATGTGTGCAGATGAAATAAGTGCATGAACCAGCTCCTGCCTACAAGAAAAGTTCTGACCTGGTAAGGATCAGAGGGGATAGAGATGAGGCAAGGAGTGATGAGGCTATGTGAGCTGGGTTTGTGATCTAAGGAGCAAAAAGAAAACAAAGATATACTGAGATAAGAAAGAAAGAAAGTTTAACAAATAATGTGTCAGATTTTGTCACAAGTGAAAATTTAGGGAAGACTCACTTTCTCTTTCCAAAGATAGGGAAAGAGAAAGTGAGCCTCTCATCCTTCATTGATATATATGGGTGTGTGTGTTACTTTGATGAGGCTTGATGGAGGCTGCTGCACAGGCTTATTTTGGATGAATTGATTGGAAAAAAAGGGGAGTAGGTGGCCTGTTTCATTGTATGAGTGTGTGGACCAAACTGATACTGTTTGGTTAAGGATTTCTTCCAGTTCCTGTGGAGGTTAGCTGAATTTTTTGTTGATGGAAGAGGTCAATTGGATACCAACAAAATTTGACTTTCAACTTCCTCCTTGCTAAAGAAGATTGAACTTCAATGGTCAGATGAGCAGAGGTGAAGAGCAAATGAGGTTTTTAAAAACTAACTCATTAAATTAAGCATCAATTTCATGAAAAGCCTTTGAAGCTGAGTTACAGATGCATGTAGAAAGATCAGCCTGGAAGTTGTGATTCCAGTTTACCTGATTGCCCCACAGAGAGATTTGATGGAAGCATTGCATGAATGTGACAAGGATCTCTTGTATGATCCCTTTCCAATCTTGATGCTCTTAAATTCTCCAAGACTTGTACTGATCTCCAGAAATGTACTCAGCAAATGATCCAGGAATTTCAGCATCATTTGTTTCTTGACAAAGAAAGTTGAGTTCCTCTTCAGGTTCTTGATCATGAAAGTTGGGTTGAATATTGTTGACAACTTCAGTATTTGTTGTCTACTGTATTTTTGATACTTGCCATTCTTCAAAAAGTTCATCAAGCTGAGCATGCCCCCATTTTCTTGCAGCCTCATCTCTTGGCAATTTTTCTTTAGTGGCTTCAGTTGGAGGTAGCTGAACTCCTGCTTCCTGATACTAAGATCTAATTTACCTTTCTTGCTGGTGAATGGAACCAATATTTTGGTTGATTGAAAATCAAAAAGAAATAGTTAATGGTTGTTTTGGTCAATTTTATTTAAATTTTTTTTATTTCAATTTTTAGTCTCATTTCATTTTTTTTGTAAAATTCTGGATTATTTTTTCAGTGGGGGGGGGGTGTTTGAATGCATTTTTTTGGGGAGGCCCTTTTGCCAGTGAAATTTAGGTTTCATTTATTTGTGTCTTTTGGAAACAGGAAAAAATGGAGTTGAGAAACATTTTCAGAGAGTGCAGTTATATTACATGCCAATACAGGTCTTATTGTAATATAACTTGCACTTCTGAGCTGATAAACAAGTTAATCAACACTTACTTATCACTAGACTAATTATTCTTGATGACTAGAGAGATGTTTGGCATCTGAGAGACTCTCAACAAGGGATGGGATTCAACAAAGCTAGAGGTAAAAGATGGCAAATTCTTCAGGCTAATAATTCTTAAGAAATAATAGTGCTGAATGATAGTAAGTAATAGATGATTGAAATGATCATGAATAATGAATGAATGAAATAACACAAGAAGATGGACAAGTATTTATAGAGAAACTGAGACAAAGATAGACAAGACAAAGAGAGCAAAAAACACAAGAGAGTCAACCAGATCCATCCAATCACAAATGAGTGAGTAATCAAATAGTGATTTAATGAGAAGAGAAAGCCATGAGCAGTACTTATTACCAATGCTGTTGTTCTTTAGTTTGAAAGGGGTCAGACCCATGTTCTGGGCTTCAGACCTCCTGTCTCCATTCCACCAGATGGGGACAATTGGTATTAGATGTTGGCAGCACTGTGTTTGACCAGTACACATGCACAATCCAAACTGGGACCTTTTCCATGGATAATCTCCCATCTTTCTGTTAACAGACTTATATGGCTCAAAGTATCCTTTGAGTGCATATATGTGAGAATGTGAGAATGAGAATGGATTGAGAGAGAGAGATGTTATAACAAAAAGAAACATATCCATGAACACAAGTTTCCATTTTAAGCATAGAGATGCTACAGTATGAGTACTTCTTGTTACAGTACAGTAACTATATGTAATACAACACTCCTTGTGTTTACAAGTTTTTACAATATTACAGGATTGATTACAATACTAGTTACATATGTAATGTAACTGTACTGTGTGTTCAAAACTGTGCCATTTGTCAGTTATGAAATAATCTGGTTTCCTCAGATTATGCCATGTCTGACAAACATTCTGCTAATGAAATCCTCACCTAGCATGAATTGTGATCACATTTCATTCTGTAAAAGTGTCTTTCAACATGGTTATGATAGGGTTTCATGATCACACTGTGCAATATGGAAAGTATTGGTTGAATTTTCAGACAGAATTCAAAGTCTTGCACAACACTAGTCTTTAAACTATTGTAAGAGTCCTATTAGCCATGTAAAGAATGGCCAGTTTACATTTCATCTTTTATCCTCCTTCTCCTACAGTTTCCATTGCCAGCCCTTCAGCTTCTTCATTCTCTTTTCCTGTGATCATTGACTAATCTAAATTATTCTCTTCCCCATCTGGATCAGGCAGGAATATGAAAGTGTGAGGTCCTAGCTTCAGTTGGCTGGACTCTCACTTCAAAGTTCATTAATGGAAGGTTGTTTGAGTCAAGGACTCAGTACAATCAAGGGTTTCTTCCCCAAATCCTCTTAGAGCTGCAAATTCTAGGAGGCAGATGGGCACTGTGAATCCACTGGGTGAGCAGGAGAACCAGCCTGTCCAAGACACAGTGAGGGTGCTGAATCCCAAGTCAGGGTTTCACTCAGCTGGCACTTAGACACTGTTGATCCTCTTCCTCAAATAGATCCCTCTCAAGAGCCCTAAAGACAAGAGGGAGGAGCTTCCTAGATGAGGTGCAGTGAAGATAAGGTAGTGTGGACCTTGAAAGACTAAGAAAAAGTCAAAAGAAGAGACAAAGAGCCCAACCTATTTCTATTTGATAGATTAATCACCACACCCAGAGTAGGGTGAATGATTCTATGACTATCTTTAGAAGAAGAAAGCACAGGGATCACTTTAATCATGTCTCAAGCTGTTTGTCAGGAGTTAGCTTCTTTGAGGCTAGCCTCCTGACTACAGTTCAAGAAGAAGGGATCCTGGAATGGATCTTTTCTTGATACAACTGATTTTTACAAGTCTACACTGGTTGCCACCAAGTGTAGACTACAGTTATTTGACCCCTGAGAAGAGGATTTGATGCTAGATCTAACTAATCTTTGAACCTGAGGCAGATTATCTTTGTTACTCTAGCTGAGAGATTACTAACATTGTCTCCTTTGTGGGGAGACCCTTAGGGATGGAAGAATAACTTCCACCCTCAACAAAGCAAGGGATGAGCTAATGTGCTGATTTCTTAGAACTTGCTTGGGTAGTTTTTCCTGTAACACTTGGGAAATCTCTGAGAGTCAAAGAGGTTACTCTAGGTAAGCAAGGAAGGAGGACTACAAATCCTCTAGTCTTTAACCTTCTTTACTTTTACCCTATGAACAGTGCACTATTGAGCAGATTTCCTTAGGATAATCCTCAATGTTGTGCTGTTGTTCAATTTAGGTGTTGGTGGTAAAGGTGAGGAAGGGGAACTGAGCCCTTGAGCTAGCAGGAGGGGTTTATATACCCTGGCCTTAGCTCCTCCCTTCTTTAGAAGGGTATAGCCTGAAACATAAGTTGATACACTTGGAGATATGTTTATGTTGTGTCAAGTGTTTCACTATCTGTATTACTAATTACTCTACATGGCTCTTGATACTGAGGCTGAGCTGTAAATACTTCTGTTTTATTATGTACACTTATTATTGCTTACTCACTTAACTATGTTAAGGTATATATGTCTGTGTGACAGCCTGTGGGACTGCTGCACAGTCCTCAGGGCTGACACAGTTGAGCTGTGAAATTCTTGATTGATCAATGTTCAAAAATGTCCTCTTGGAGGGAAGACTTTGGGACCTTCTTTTATACCCTGAGTCTTCACTCTTCTTTCACTATAGGCATTTCTCATGTCAAGGGGCTAACCTAGCCCTTACTGGTTTATCCTGTAATGAATAATCTCTTTCATTTATTACAAGTTATTTAATTTACATTTACACTTCTTCATCTGGTGAATGATACTTGTGTAATGCCATCAGGTTACTTTCTATATATCTACAGCTCTTGACACTGAGCCTGTTGTGTGGTTTGATTGTTACACTATTCATTACATATGTAGTACATATGTTACACTACTCATTACACATGTAGTACATATGTTACACTACTCATTACATATGTAGTACATAGGTTACACTACTCATTACATATGCAGTACATATTTTACACTACTCATTATATGTGTACATCATTTATTACACATGTGATACATGTGTTACACTATGTATTACACCTATCCCTCCTAGTTACAATGTATGTACATGGCTTTTTTCAGCCTGTGGGACTGTAAGGTCTTCAAGACCTTCACTGGAACTGGCACTGCCAAGAAAATTGCATTGCATAGAGGCATGCTATGTCACATAGCAGGCCAAGATGCAATGCAATAGGTCTATTTTCCAAGGTAGGGACCTTGAAAAATGGTCCATAGTATCACATGAAGACATACTATGTTACATAACAAGCTTCCATGCGATGAAAATATGTTGGCAGTGTGGGGGCAAGACAAGACAGGGATGTCTGTCTAGGAGAGAGTTCTGGAACCTAAAAATGTCTTATGATGAATTTCAATCTTGAGCTAGCTCTAAAGAATGTGAAAATGGAAAGTTAGTCCATGAACCTCTGAGGACTGTACAAGAGATCAAAGAGAAAGAGATGAAGAGAAAAGGAAATATGCACCTAGCTCCAAAGAATGTGGAAATGAGAAGTTAGTCCATGAACCTCTGAGGTGCTAGGGAGTTCTGACTCCAAGTGAGTATATAGAGAAAGAGATACAGGGAGTCTGTGTAATGCCATAACATTGTGTCTAGGAGGGATGTGAGCATTTGGAGTGTTCATGTAAAGCCATGAGTGGCAAAGGCTGTACAGGGACTGTCCTGCAGTCCTCAGGGCTGACAGGAGGCCCCACTGGAAATATTAGCTAACCAAAGTTGACATTCACTAGCAGACATCACTGCCAAGATATTTGTATCGGATGGGCCTATCCGATGTTCTATCACCCTGAGATATGCGATGCAGTGTCAGTAGGATTAGGTGCGATGGAATTACACTGCAATATGGTGTCAGAGCATTAGATACCGATAGTAATTCCATCGCACCTAATCCTACTGACACTGCATCGCATATCTTGGGGTGATAGAACATCGGATAGGCCCATCCAATACAAATATCTTGGCAGTGCATCTTGTCAAACCCTTTAAAAAAAATTCCTCAGACATCATTGCTGGTCTTTCCCCACTAGAACAATCAATTATTACCCAAATGTTTAACTTCTTGAGAGCTCCAAGTGGATCAGCAACATGGGGAAAACCTTTTGGAGGGAGGGTACCAAGGAATTTGACTTGACATGGAATGTATCAGCAAAAGATTCCTTGATAAAGATGAAAGAGCAGCAGTCTTTTAGGAAGGCAGACTCACCCAATGAGTTGTTGAGTGAGGCTCCAAACTCCTTTTTCTCCTTATCACTTGTGTTATTAGACTTTTTGTTCTTCAGAAATTCATTTGAAGTTCTCTAAATGCTGTTATAATTTTCATAATTAGTTCTTTATTCATTTCCTTGCACATTCTTTTTCACCTGTATTTTTTATGATGTTCTGTTTCAGTCTCATTATATGTTTTTCTCTTATTGAACTATACACATTAACCACTAATCTGTATTGGACTTGTGATCCCTAGTTTTTATGCAAGACCTATTTCACCTTTCTCTTCTCTCCCTCATTGTAACCTAATGTGCATGAGCATGGACCTATACCTGACAGAAGCCAGCCTCTTTGAGACTTTTCCTTTTCTCCTTTTCAATTACTTCCTCTTTAATTGATCAAGGTGAGGTCTTGAGAGTGTTAGGTATAAAACTGGAATAGAACTGAACTTAGTTCATTTCCCTGTTTTCTGTCAGGTATGTCATTCTATCTTCTTTTTGCTGTGTCTTCTTTTCTTGATCTTTTTTCTTCATTAGCCTATAATCACTGTTTCATCTGTGTCTTTTGTCTCTATGCTAAGGAAGTCTTGTCAATTACTTCCTCTTTAATTGATCAAGGTGAGTGTGAGGGGAAGGCTTCTTTTAGGCCTTCCTCTTCACTATGACAAGTTGAGACAGATGTCTGAATGGGTCTGTACTGTGGTGAACAAGTACAAACTCCAGTCAATTGACCTCTGAGAAGAGGGTTTGAGACCAGAGAACTATTTTTGAAGGGGCCTTTGAATAAGCTTCCTTGTGGATATCTTTGAAGGGCTCTTTGAATAGAGTGACCTTGTAGAAGATTAGATGTTTGTATTGAGGTCTAACTCTTATGACTTCCTCTAATCTGAGTGCTTTATCTCTACTTCACAGCTAGTTCCCAATTAGTGAAGGTTATAGCAAGGAAGGCTGCTACTAGCCTGGCCTGGTTACTTTTTCACCTGATGAATGGTACACTCTTGAGCTGATATTCTATAAGAGATATCCTCAATTGTGTGTTATTCAATTTGGTGTGTGGTAAAAAAGGTTGAGGGAACAAAAGAGCTTCTTGCTCAAGGAGGCAGGGTTTATATACCTGTTCTTCCTTTGATCCCTCAATACAAGGATATC
>MU167245.1:10938-34399 GCA_015951145.1 Cronartium quercuum f. sp. fusiforme G11 | reverse complement strand
CGCACCTAATCCTACTGACACTGCATCGCATATCTCGGGGTGATAGAACATCGGATAGGCCCATCCGATACAAATATCTTGGCAGTGAGGCCATCAGGTCACAAGGGGAACTCTGAAACAAGTTTAGGATCAGAAAGTGTAGAAGATGTGAGGTAGCCTCAAACAAACAGGAATTCTGCTCTTGTTTGACCAGAGTGCATCAAGGAGTATGTTTCATGTAAAAGACACTTAAAAAAAGAAAGGAGAGATGTGGTTCAGAGCAAACCAGGATTACAGTATGTCAGAAAAAGTCAAGCTTACTTTGAAGCAGAGCAAAATATTGAAGTCAAGCTTGTGTCACTAAGTCAAAGTGTGAAGTAAGGCTTTCCCATTTCTCTAATGAAACTGAAAAAGTTCTGTACATAGTGTAGTGTAGTGCTCATAACCACGAGTGTGGAATATTTGCAATGTGTACCACCAAAGTTACACTAGCGGGGGTCTAGTGATCACAAGTGTGAAAAACTGGGTTTCACCAGCTGGTGACTCCTAGTGTAGCACCACGTAGGGTAAAATTGGTGCAAAATTAGTGCAACGGCTGCAGATGCCCTTACATGTCATCAACACAGCCGGTGAACAACTTTGGGTTAGGTTAGACTGGAGAACTACTTAGTCTCGCATCCTCGCTTACCAGACCAGTTCTCCCCTTTTTGGACCTCGGACTGCGAGAGCGAGCGATGCGAGAAGGGAAAGCACTTACCTACAAATCCCGTCATTACATTTTACACCCCCTGTGCCTTCCCAAGTCAAATCGGTCCTTTGAAGCGAGTGGGCGCAAGGGCATCGAGACAAAGGGCGCGTGTGCTATTTGAGTGTGTTTGTCAAGATCTTCTTGCTCGGCATCGAGGTAAAATGATTAGCGGGATACGTAAATAAAAGTGGTGTCATTGGTCACACGGTTGGACTCTCATTCTCTGAGATCACAAGACGGTGAACAAAGCGTTGTACGCTGCAATGTACTTGAGTGTTGAGATCCCGTAGTTTTTGGCCTTTCTCCACCGGAAACTCTCGCATTGCCTCCGATCAAATCAAAAAAGTAGCAGAGCCTCCATGCCGCTGACTGCTACTACGCACCAAGGATACTGAACAAAGAAATCGGAGGCTCAGGAGTCGAATATCCCCCAAAGGGATCAGAGATGGGGCTGTGCAATCTTGCAAAATACAATATCTATCAAAACCTGGTCAGGCCACCAGAAAATGCGATTCATGATAAGCTTGCCTGAGCCCCATTTTCTGATTGCCCGTGGTCATTGGTCTTGAGCCTAGGCATTTTAAGTAACTCAGTAATCAAAGGCTTCGCTCGTCTTGTATCTTCCACAAGTCTCATCTCTGGATCTCCCACTACGGGGCCTTATAAAGCCAAAGTAACACCCCCAATCCAATCGGCCCAAGCAGAATGCCCTTCAACGACATCAGCATCCACACCAGAAGATCTTTCGACAGTCTACGCAACTATTTTCCGAAGCCATCTTGCCCCCCCCCCCCTTCCTCGTCTCCAACAACTCTTCCACTTCGAGTATCTTACCTGAAGCCTTTTCCTCATCGAAATGGTAGAACAAACCCTTGTCAAGCTCAATAATTTATCCGACGAAAGCTTTCATTGCTGCGGGAGACCCGAAGAATTGATGGAGGAATACGCAACAGAGCTCGAAGTGGAGCGACTTTTGTCTGGAGACGGTGCTAATCGAACGGTCACTACCACTGAAGTCAGTAGGATCTCAGATATATAGATACCCAAAACAAGAAGCATTCGGACTAGCAAGGTTTTGATCCACCCATGGATTAAAACAAGCGCTGACAGGGGTGTGCTTGTCTGATTTAGGAAGAGACAATTGGCCCACAACCAAGGAGATCAGTCCCAGCTCCAGACTTCTATCAAGTGCCGGGCCCTTGGGTCCCTCCAACAATTCGAGCTCGAAACACTGTTGCGGCTAACAAGACTCCCGACTCGATGATCCTTATTTCCTCAGATCGAAAGGCGACCTCAGACCCAGTCGATTATGCTGCCTTCCTCTGTCGGACACTTGTTGAGAGCAAGGAGTACGGTAACAATGAAGGTTGTGCGCCCTCAATTATTTCTCCCTATGTTTTTCCCGTCTCGAACTTTTCTCTCAATATCTTACCCGCGTTCTAAAAGCTTCATATTTTTGGTTTGTAGGTGAATTAGGAACGGAAGGGCAGTACACAAAAGGGCGGTTAAGCCAGTTATTCGATCGAGCTCCAAGCCCAAACCCGCGTCCAAGTTTCGGCCAGGCAACTAGCAGTATAAGGTCATGGAAGAAGTTTTTAATTGGTCGAAATTGTCCCGGCCGCATGCCCTCAGGCTCGACAAGTTCTATAGAGTCTGGTGCTTTTTCTACTTCTTCAGGCCAACTCTCACCAAGACCCGCGTCTTTCGATCAACCCGCATGTGTCAATGAGACCGCCTCTAACTTTGCGAGCTATCGACATAAACGCGACGGGGTGGTAGTCTTGCTTGACCATGCACCGCTTTCGACAAACAGAGCCAAGACGATGGGACAGCTTGGCGTGAATGATCAGGTCCCATCAATGAATTTATGGCGACGCTCATCGCTACCTACTTCTGCTTTAGAGGAGGGGACAGTGAAGGGTACGAGACGGAAGGCGAGTTGCTTTGGGCCACGTTGATACCACCATGGCGGACCGATTTGAGCTTGGTCACTGGGGACATGTAATGTAACATTAATGTAAAGAGACGGGGTGGATGAAAATGATTTTCTTGAAGAGAAAATGTCTCTTATTGAGCGACTCATGAAGTTAGATTGTCTAGAAAAAATTACTGTACTAAAAGGGAGTGAATTGATGTATAAGAGAAAGGTGGTTTGGGGTTCTGCCTGACTGCTATGCCTATTTTTGTTGCATTGTCAACTTAGTTAACAAAAGAGTTGCACCATGCAATCTCTCGGGGTCGAAAATATCATGATGACTTCGAAAAATTCGACTCTCCGTAGTGCATTGATGTTTGAACCACGGACGAAAACAGAGCGAAGAGAAGGACTCTTCGAGTACTTGAGTCTTTTTTCTAATCACGCCAAGCCTAGCCGGTTGCGAGGTATGATGATAAATCGGTGTAGATCATGTCAGTAATACACATCTACATAACTAGTCAACCTTGATGTGCTGCAAAGCACACATACCAGAAAGGGAGAAATGTGACAGATGTCACATGCGCACACAAATCGATTCGCCAGGTGAAGATTAGAAATTTCTTTGAGCTCGTGTCCAAAAGTCAGGAGAAAGACGCGGAAGACTGATAAGACAGCAAGAATACGCAGATCGGGGGGGGGGGATTAGGGGTGCTTAGACCAAGATTCAAATCGGCTATGTGATTAATCGATCCGATTCTTCGGGGTCTCCATTCTCAATGAACACCGATGCAGGAAGTGGCGCCGGACCAGTGGCATCTCTATATAACACGAAGTGCTGTAGGATGAAGACGATATCGAAGGCAATAGAAAGAAGAGCAATTCCTCTTTCAAACAAGATTGCAAATAGATTTTTTCAGCAAAGACTTGAGCCGAGAGAAAGGAAGCTATGCTAATACTCACAACTTTCCTGGATTGGATGTTAAACTTGGCCAGGCATTTTCGATTCCTGCGTCGAGGACCATTTGGGCTCTGTTGTCGTTCCATACCCGACTCCTTCAATCTTCTTGCACAAACCTAAAAAGATCGATTAAGCTATTAAATAACTTGTGTGACTCACAAGCTCAAGGTGCCACCCAGAAAATCTAGCAATATGTTCGCAATACTCCAACCGATGGTGCTCTGGCGCTGATAGTTCAGCCACGCTTGTGGAACATATTTTGCAAAGGAAATGTAAACCTTGATGGTCGACAGGGCGAGTATAAGGTCGAGGAAAAGGAAACCTCGCTCTTCTGAACCTAGACTGAGCTCTTCAGTCGGTTCTGGGTATATGGGTTCAGCTGAGTACTCGGTGCCGAATGAGAGGGCAGTAGCGCCGACGATGATGACAGCAAGCAGAATGATAACATAGCGGTTAATAGCAGAGATGTGTTGACCAGGTTCGCGCTGCGAGGCCAAAGTAAATGTCGCTTCAAAAGTTGTGAGCAGATAGAAAATGAGCCAAGGATGAGGATCTTTACCCTGTACCATCGACTTTGAGCCCAGGTGATGAAGCTGAGAAGGAGTGCATGGAGACTGAAAACCAGATCATTGAAGCGCACGTTGGGAGTCCCGCCGTCGTGCCGTTCGGCGTACTCAGTTCGAACAGACGTTGAGAAGAGGAGGGCCAGATTGGCTACGGAATAGCAGATGAAACCTGCGATGGACTCACACCAACAGAGGGACAACGCCCGATTCCAGGAATTAACTATCCATGTCGCAGGTACTTCACTGACTTATGTCGATGCTGTTGGCTGATTTGGAGAAAGACCCTCACCGATGATGTTGAGGACGAGGAAATCGATCGAAAGACCTCGGACACTGATGATCCAAAATTAGACCAGCAAGGCCGAGTCAGCATCATCAACTGATTGCACTTCTGTGGAGCAATTGGATCCCACTCGATTATCAAAGGATTCACTTAAAGTGTAGAAGACTTACGATTTATTCCTGAAATTGAGGATCACCTGCGGGTAAAAGCTGATACCCCATGCCAGAGTATAAATCCATCCTAACAAACTTGACGTCCAACGAGCAAGAGGGAGTCCAAACGGGGATTCCATCCTTACGGTCGATCTTAAACTGTCTATGAGGTGGGCGTAGATACCATCCACGGAAAGCAATCGGTATAAGTAACACCTCTACAAGTTGATATTTATTTTGAAGTACTCTTGTTGGATCGTAGGAAATTGGCCACCGTCAGAGTTCTGGCCCTCATGTAAATAGGTACCGGTACAGCTTGTACCCGCACGTGCAATGCGGGCCCGATTACCCAGACATCAAAATTCATGCGCGTGAATTTTGAGTTGTTCAAACCTTCATCAATTGTCAATTTCATAAATTTGCTAATTGGCCATGGTTATTCGACCCGATACCTTCCTATCGACGACCGGCCTAACCCCGCTCAGCGTTTCCCAAACAGAAGCCTACCTCAGACGAATCGGGCTTAGTTCCGCCCAGCTTAATCCATTGGGGAAGGAGGAAGTTCTGAGACAGGTGCATGTGGCCCATTTGCTTCAAGTTCCATTCGACACGACTTCGACACAGCTACCTTTGAACTGGTGGAATGCGCCACCGAGAACCCCGGTGCTGATACAAGCGGATGGACATGGAATCGGATGCGAGCTGGTCAGCGTCGACCCTGTTGATTCTTATTGCCGAATAGTGGAACAGCGCCGGGGAGGATATTGCTTCAATCTCAATAGTTGGTTTTCGGTCTTCTGCATCTTCGTCGTTGTCAAAATTATTTTAGAAAAATTGATCAATCTTGTGCCTCTAGGCCTATTTGCCCGCCTGTTAATTGCGCTGGGATACAGAGTGAAAAGCTTTGGGGCACGTGTCAATAGACGGAGAGGCGAGGATCCCAACCAGGTTGGCTGTGATTGGGGTGCCATATCCCACCTGGCCTTGGTCGTTGAGACTGAACCAGGAGTCGAATTTCTTTGTGACGTTGGCTTTGGTGGAGGGTCACCAGCTTATCCAGTGCCACTGGTACATGACGTCGAAATTGAAAGCTTAACAGCTGGAGAACGGTTTCGAGTCCGTAGTGAACTTTGCCCCCATCTCAATCTTGAGGGAGCTGTTGAAGGTTGGACGCTCGAACGATGGGTGAAGAATTGGTGGAGCCCATGTTACCACGCTTATCGCAATCCACTTACGTTCTCCGATATTGAGGTTTATAACTGGTCTGCTTTCTCTGAAAATTTCGAAAAAAAATGCCATCTCTCGAAGCTTAAACAACTTTTTCCGGCAGGTATAACTCTACCAGTCCACATGCCGTATTCCGATCATTCATGGCTGTCAGTCTCCTACAAGCGAATGGCTCCCGAAAAAGCCTAACTGCAATCGCCGATGTGAAGAAGGATGCCCCGCACAATATGGCTGATTGCGAAGGGCAGCTAATCAAACTGTATACCAAAGACAATGTCGTTGCCGAGGAGAAGGATGTATCCATTATTCCACCTACTTTTGGCGCACTCTACAAGACACTCGTCGAAGAATTTAGGTGGGGACCTGAAGTGGTTAATGGCAACCATTGTAATGTTGGCACCACCACTCGCTAAGACTCACTGATTCTCACCTACCAAAAAATGTATACCTGTGACCATATGATGTACTTTGAACTGTGCGAGGGAGCAGACAATCCGCTTTATTCTATGTGAGGTTGAAAGTTGTCCGGCTTGGTTTAAGAATGTGAAGCTATCTTGGTTTCCACGAAGCTTTCCAAGAAAGAGCTATGCCTTAGAAGCCGTCATTAAGAGCAAAAATTAACAGTAAAAATTTGCAGATGGCTCCATCTCCTAGCCTTTCACATCTGCCTACATGATATTAGTATGAAATCACTGCTGTCAGCCTTGGTCTTTTACTCAAGAGTAGGAAAAACAAGATCAATGTTCCAAGCTACAAGGAATTGCTTAAGTGAGATATTTATCACAACAATCCCAGGACCAATCAGGACAATTAGGCCAAAAAACAATGAGTATGATAACCTCACCTTTCTTTTCTCTCAAGTGTGGAAGAGGCAACTACTCAAACAAGGTGAAGTTTATCAGTGCGCATTCAGCACATCAGGGAATGGTATCTCAAGTATGGTGAGATGAAAAGTGCCCAAGTACTGTCAGTATCTTGCTCATGAAGCACAGGAGTTCTCTAAAAGGGATGACAAGACCAGGCTTACCCTTCTTTTACTTTCAGGAGTACTGGTTGAATCCAAGCAGGTGTACAGTTGAGGTTTAGATTGGAATGCTTTGGGTCAGTAGTAAAATAAAAGAAAGAACAAAAGAAGGTAAAAGGAATACAATACCAGGTAAAAGACAGAAGAGAGAGTAGTACTGGAGATTATGGGAGAAAATTAAGGGCTACAACATTACAGTATGGGTTAGGCAAGGGGCATTTGAAGACTCAGGCAGGTCAAAGATTCACCTGAATCACCCAAGGCCATCCATTTGAGGACTTGGGAAGGTCCAAGATTCAAGTACAGTCAAACAGGTTTCTATAAAGTCCTGGTGACTCTAAACAGCAGTTCTCAAGAGTTGAATGTAGACTGTGAGAATTTTAACTACTCTTGAATTGTTTGGAACCAATTTGGGAGCAGAATAAGTCTAGGAATCTTGGTTGGAGACTGGACACTGAATGTATAGAGGAAGACTACATAACCCAGTGTACCTTCCATAGAAAATCTAACAGAACTGACTTTACCATTTGAAGGAAGATCAAAGAACCTGCTGCAGAATTAATCTGGAATTGCAGTTGCACCACTCAACATGCTCCATGCAGTTACTGTAGTTTATGCACCTCATGCATCTTCCCCACCCATGCTGACTTTGATGGTGGATCAACATTTCTTAGAGGAATCATGGGGGTCAGCCAGATGCCCTGGCCTGCCAGTGACCAGTAAATGGGGGCTGTGATATATACATGTGTGTTACAGTACTAGTTACAACTCCATCATGGATGGTGTAATAAGTAACTGTAGGTTATTTTATGCATAGAATCCCATGGTAAAATAATGAATCTCAGTTTGTTATTACATTTCATTGTTTTCACTCTTGAAACTGAGTATGAGTTGTAATTTGCTTGATAGTCCATGGCATTTCAATGCTCAGGGCTGACACTCTTCCTCTGAGCAGGTAGTCATTTCCCTGATTTTCTCTCTCAAACCTTGTGCTAACAAGAACCAACCACTGCATCATAAGTCTGGCACAGGTTTTGACTCTTTCCACTCTAGTGATTATGAGCCCAGACAACAAAGCTTAAAAGTCACTTATAACAAATTGCTACTTACCTACCTTGCATGCACCTTGGTTCTCCCCTGGACATTGCCCTCCCTCCATTTCCAGATACAACTGAACCCAGTGATCCACCTGATCATATCATCCCCATTCTGCTGAGTTTACTCAGGTACAAGTATACTTCTACTTGGAATCTCTCACATGTGTAAACTGTGTAGTGGCACTAACTCTAACCTAATGCCCAAACAAGTTGTTGTCTCTCTCACTACCTATGAGCACTATCTGTTGTATGACTGCATGGTCTTTTTTCATCATTCATTCAGTCATCACAATTTCACTTAGTTAACTTTCTCACTCAAACTTATTCTTATATGCTTTCACTTACAAGTTACTAATTGAATCGGCATGCTTATAAGCATTCTATTTTCCATACCTTGCCAACACATTCCACTTCCTGAATCCTCCTTTTGGACCATCCTTCCTCTATTGGATCCTAACACCTCCACTTTGACTCATTTCCCTTCTTGCTTGTCATCAATTAAAAATGCAGTGACCTCCAAATCAATGGAAACCTCTGGAACTGGCATCAAGCCCCTTGAGCAGGACAGCTTTGAGAGAAAATATCAGCCCCTGAGTACTTGAGAAGTACCATGGAGCAACAGATGTTAATATAAATATATTCTTACTACACCTCATAGCTCAGTTTTGAGAGCTGTGACTGACACTGCCAAGAAAGTTGCATCGCATAGAGGCATGCTATGCCACATAGCAGGCCAAGATGCGATGCAATAAGTCTATTTTCCAAGGTAGGGACCTTGAAAAATGGTCCATAGTATCACATGAAGACATGCTATGTTACATAGCAAGCTTCCATGCGATGAAAATATATTGGCAGTGTGAGAATTAACTGTAAAACTGAATCAAAATGATATATTACAGCATTATTACATGCAGAGTAACCTTCTGTAAACCATAAACTGAAACTTCAATAACATACAAGATTTTATGTACTAATAATAACAAGACATAGTAAATCCCAGGTGCAGAGCTAGAACATTTCCTCACTACTTACTATCTACTCTTGCTGAAGGGTTCTCAAGAGTTGAGATAATAAGTAGAGGATAAAAACTGAGGCATTATTGACCACTAGATAGTGCAAGGTAAGGATTTGCACTGGTCATCACTGGACTTGCCTGATATCTAGTTTAGCTGTCAGCCTAGCTCTAAAAGAAAAAGGAGTATAACCACAAAACCCAGGCTAGCTACTATGAATATGAGTTGTTATATGTGGATATGTTCACAATCAACTTCATAAAGCCTTATCTGAATATATCAGGCTTAATAAGAAGACAAATCTATTTGTACTTCTCTTCACTGACTCTTATTGGCTGCAGCAATCACTCTAGGTGAGATTTTAGTATACACAGTGTAGTGTAACAGGGATTGATTAACCCAGTGTAGAATGAAGTTTATAGAGTGTCCAAGTAGTCAGTATGTGATCCAGAAACACATCTAAAGTTATTTATAAGAGGGATGACAGATCAACTAACTCTTGTTTTACTTCTAGAGGGTGGATTTGTTGAAATATGGAGATATGAGATTTGATAGAGATCTATTTGTTAAAAATTAGAAACTTTCAATTCTATAATTCCTTTCATTTTTTTCCATTTTTATATTTTTCTTCCATGCACAGTCTTTTATCATCTACCCTATGAGTCTGTGTTTCGAGTCACTTACAATATTCTGTTACCTTGATTATTTAGTACAGACTACCAAACTCGAAACAATGTACTTGGTAACCTATTAATTGTTGATCTCACTAATTGTAACCTAATGCCCATGTGCATTGACTAATACCTGACAGAAGCCTGATGCCATGAGTCTCTCCCTTTTCTCCTTATCAATTATTTCTCTTTTAATTGATCAAGGTGAGAGACTTGTGTGTGTTAGGTATAACACTGGAATTGAACTGAACACTGTTCATTTCCCTGTTTTTCTGTCAGGTGAGAGACTTGTGTGTTTTAGGTATAACACTGGAATTGAACTGAACACTGTTCATTTCCCTGTTTTCTGTCACTATTATATGTAATAAAGCAAGAAATCAATCAAATAACTCTTTAAAGAAGGGTGATCACAAAAATAGACTTCTAGAAATAAGAGCAGACAACTCTACTAATAATCCTTAGATAATAAGAGGGGTATGTTGATTTTATATTTGTTAATATATTTATTTCTTTATTAAAGTGGTGAGTGATGATGAACAATTACCATGAGCCAAGGGATTCTCTTTTATAGATTTTCTGAGGCCTAGAAGGTACTCATAATTTTGTGTATTCAATTTAAATCAAGGACTTTCCCATTGTAGAGTACTTTTGATTCCTTTATTTCATGATTACAGTAGTTATTGAACTAGTAGTTTTAATCTATCTTGTTTGGACCAATAATAAACATTTTATCACTCGAGGTCAAGGATGAAATGAACACCTGTAGTTTGTTTGTTGACATGCTATATTAATTCCCTTGTGCTTTATTGCATTTAAGGTATTTCAAATGTTTATTTTATATGTACTATGTGTGAATCTTTATTTGTACTACTGTAAATTATGTGACAGGTTCACATGCATGTGTTTGTCACCTTCGAGGTTGAATTACATATCAAATAGTTGATCTGTCAATGATTCAACTGTGTGTAATCCTTTATATTGCTCAAGGATCTGTCTATGATCAACAGTACTGTATTACACATGTCACTAGTATAGCTACAGTACATTTGATGACAGTTCCTTGGTGTAAAACATGTGTTTGATTAATAGAACTGTCATTATTTCAACTGTAGCTCTAAAACTACACTAGCTAGTCTGTATTGAAGTTCTACAGTACATTTCTTCAAAATATATTGTTTGTATTGTTACTTAATTAGTTCATAGAGTTATCACTTAACTGTAAAATAAGACTGTAGGCTATTTAGTCCGTAGAATCCAAATCTACAATAATGTTACACTTAATGCTTATCCATTATAAGTGTATGTGTCTGTGTAACATATTTACACATAGTTTACAGTGTGAATTATGTCCTTTCTGTATTTCCTGTAATATGTAACTATGGGTCATTTTACATGTTGTTTTCATTACTGTAATAATAACATGTAGTTTACAAATGGTTAACATATGTATTGATTATAGTAACATTGTCACTCTTATGTTACAGTATCAATTACAACTCTTCTGTCTTAGTTGTAATATGTAACTATTTGTAATATTATGCATAGAATTCATTTCTGTAATAATAATCCTCAGTTTGTAAGTACAGTATTGTGTTTATACTCTTGAAACTGAGTATGAGTTGTAATTGCCCTTGTTAGTATGCAGCACTTTGGTGCTCAGTGCTGACATTAGCTCTAGATAAGTCCAGTGCCCATCTGGCTTGCAGGGAGTAGTCCTGGGCATTTGGGATTATAAAGGAACCTATTTTCTCTTCCTGGCCTTCATGCCCTTGACCATCATTGTCAATTTTAGTGAGATGTCTTGCCAGACAGAAGCAAGGTCCTCACAAGCATAGGAAGCACAGGTGTAGGTGAAGGTGGTCTGATATGATCTGGAATAGGGATACAAGACTGATGATGAGACTGAAAGGCTTGAAGAAGACCCAAGACATTATTCTTTAATGCAGCCAATTGGATATTGATTGTCAGCTTGATCTTGGGCAGGTTCAGGATTCAGCTGAATCCTGAACCTTCCTGAGGCCATACATTTTAGCACTTGGGCCAGGTGTAAGATTTGGCTGAAATTCTGTTTGAAGATTCATTTGTTTACATCCATCTGACCACAGCCATGCAGTGGCAAGGTCAAAAACTTAAAAACCAAAAATTTTCAGGTTTTTTTTCTTTTCTAAATTTCAGTTAAAGAAGGAAATCCTTGGAAGGCATTCAGAAGAATGTTTGGGCTTAATTGCTGAGTTTGGCTATGTGGCTTCTGCAACTTTGAGACCTTCTGCATGGTTCCAGTGGGGACAGATGCAGCTCAACTGTCTTTCAATTCAATCCACCTATTGGCTTCACTGGTCTTCCAGACCACACAATGGATGTTAGTTTGAAAACCCACTGATATTTCTTTGAGAAAAATCTGAACTTTCTGGATTCCCTGGGTGGCCAGTGACCAGTAAATGGGGGCTGTGTTTGATCAAAACTCAATTTTTCCAACAGAGGAAATTTACAGTACTTTGGAAACCATGGTGAAAGTAAGTTCCACCCAATTGTGCACCACCTGGGCAGTCTACCATGTTTTAAAAATAATACCAAGGCCACTCTGTGAGCACAACATGTTGTAGAACTCTACAAATTCAATCACCTGTGGGAAGCAGGTGAGACAGAGTAATCTAGGTGAACAGCCAGCCACATGACAATGATGGACACACCTGTGGGCATTAGGTGAGGACAAAGATCAGAGGCTGTATAAAGGCCAGTAATGCAACTAAGAGACAAACCTGTGGGCAGCAGGTGAGAAAGGTTCTCAAGAGTTGAGATAATAAGTAGAGGATAAAAACTGAGGCTTGTTTGACCACTAGATAGTGCAAGGCAAGGATTTGCACTCACTGCCAAGATATTTGTATCGGATGGGCCTATCCGATGTTCTATCACCCCAAGATATGCGATGCAGTGTCAGTAGGATTAGGTGCGATGGAATTACTATCGGTATCTAATGCTCTGACACCATATTGCAGTGTAATTCCATCGCACCTAATCCTACTGACACTGCATCGCATATCTCGGGGTGATAGAACATCGGATAGGCCCATCCGATACAAATATCTTGGCAGTGACTGGTCTGACCACTAGATAGTGCAAGGTGATTTGCACTGGTCATCACTGGACTTGCCAGATATCTAGTGTAGTTCTAGATAAGTCCAGTGCCCATCTGGCTTGCAGGGAGTATTCCTGAGCATTTGGGATAGTAAAGGAACTCATTTTATCTTTTTGGCCTCTGTGCCCATAGTCACCTTGTCATTCTTAGTGAGGAATCTTGCCTGACAGAAGCAGGATTCTCACACACAATATGTTTCTTGTGATGGCATGATCAAATCCTTTTTAGATGATGTATGAATATATCACATCATTCTCATTGTGATTTTCCTTTTTTGTATCATCACTTATCATCCTGATTTTAGACATATAAAAGAGGAGGTCTTGATGACTGATCTGTCTCATTATTCAGTCATCAATTTTTTCTCTATCTATTAGTTCTCTTTTTGTGTTTTTGTTCATTCACTCAAGATACTAATAAATACTTGTTTTTGGCAAGTCCATAAATTCCATCCAACAGTTCCTTTTGTCCATAATCTTTTCCAACAAAAATTTGAGACCTCCTTGAGATCTCTCCCACATCTGTCTGAGAAATGTATAAAGTAGCCAGATGTGAGGGCATGCCAGTGACCAGTAAACAGGGGATGTGTTAAGAACTTAAACATAGTCTTGGATTAGCTTTGTAGTCACATCAAGGAACATCAACACAAGTCTTATTTGAGGTAGGGGGGCCACAGAACATGATACAAGTACTCAAATTAATTTCCACAAAGTTTGACATACAGTCATGGCAACAGTAATAAGGTAGCACAAAACAATGCACTTTCAAGAGAAATCCACAAAGGTATGTAGCTGACAGGAAAGTTTGAAACCTGATTTAATTATACCAGATTGATTTGGCAAGTGGGTTGTTTCATGGGAGGAGTAATCCTATAAATTCTAAGCTTCTCATGGTAAAAGAAAGACACTAAAAATTTGGGTTCTGCCTTTTATTTGGGGAGATGCAGATGGATGAAGTGAAATCACTAATACATAAACCTTCGATACCAAAAATGTATAACTACAGGTGGAAGAGGAAAGTCATAACAAGTTGGAGTAGGAAAAATGGCCCAACAAAATTGTGTTGAATAAAGGAGCCTAAATTGCTTGATGATGCTGGACAGAACCAAAAAGAAAAATTGATGTAGGATGGAAGGGAAATGAGTGAAAACAAACTGTTCAATCTCATTATAGACTTATGACAGAAAACAGGAAATGAATGGTGTAGTCCAATTTCCAGTGTTATACCTAACACTCTCTTAAGACTCTCACCTTGATCAATTACAGAGAAAAAGCAATTGACCTTCATTAGCACAGAGACAAAACACGTGAGGCAAAAGATTAAAGGCTAATGAGAGGAGATTAAAAAAGAAAGAACATAACAAAAATGTAGAACTTGACATACCTGACAGAAAACAGGAAATAAATGGTGTTCAGTTCAATTTCCAGTGTTATACCTAACACTCTCTCAAGAATCTCACCTTGGTCAATTACAGAGAAAAAGAAATTGACAAGGATAAGAGAGAGAGTCTCAAGAAGGCTGGCTTCTGTCAGGTATAGACCATGCTCGTGTGCATTAGGTTATAATGTGTGAGAGAGGAAGAAATTTGAGATAGGTCTTTCAAATGAAACAGAAGAATACAATCTATTATGGATTGGTGAATAATCTGTATAGTGCAGTAAGGAAAATATGTTGAGACTGAATGAAAATAAGGATACAGATGAAGAAGAAGAAGAATGTGCGAGGAAAAGAAAAAGAAAAAAATATAATTTGTGAAAATTATAACAACTTATTGATATTGGGCTCAAGAATTCCACATAGTTAGTCATTCTACAGAGTCTTCCTACACAGAGTATTATGTTATACATTACTATACAGAATCGTGGAGAACACCAACGCGCATCCTCGCAGGTTCTGGGAGGTCAATCTCCAACCGAAGTTTTTTTCTTTCAAGGACCAAAGGCACGATTACTTCTGCTTATTAAGTGCGAAAAGCAAGAGTCAAGTTATCTATCAGTCAGGATCCTTTCATCTAGTTTTTTCGAGGATGAAGCTCCAGGGGCGATGATAAGTGGCTTTCGTCTTTTTCAAGAGTACCCAGTCCGTAAGATATGGGTTTGATAGGCTGTAATGCTTGTCGTTTCGACCGCAAGGTTTGGTTTACCTTCGGCTTATCTTGTCTCGGGGAAAAAGTGTTATCAAATACGTTTTGATGACCAGTCTCCGAGAGCCTCTTTTTCGAAGGATGTGGTACTTGAACGTCATCGATATAATTCTCTGGCTGGATCAGATTGTCCAGCAAGTCGTCATATGCTCCCTGGCTGTTACGATCAACTATGCCTTCGACCCAATTAGTGACTACAATTATCTCATCCGAAGAAAATCCGTGCTGGAGTCCTGGGAATGTTTTGAATTTTGCCCGACCAAACGCCTCCTTGGACAAACTTTGTAGCAGGCGAAAGCCATACTTTGCTGCGTTGTACATGAGCACATTGTCGTCTGTTCCGTGAATCCAGTAAAGGGAAGTAGACCGGTAAAAGTCTGGAATTGGGGATAGCAAAAGGGGTAGTCTGAAGGGTAAAGGAAGATAGGCCGACTTCGTACTCAAAAGAAGTCAGAAAAGCTTTTGTTTTGCGAGATTTTTTTTTTGTTTCTCTGTGAAGATCATTGACTTACTAAAATAAGAGTTGCAGAGGGTGGTTCAAATAGTGTTAGACTGAGAAGTAGTGCTATCACTGCGCCTTTTTCGTTCCACGACCCAATTTATCGAACGTACGCGAAACGAAAAATCATCATGAGAAATCAAAATATGGTAATATCAAAAACTTTGTAAACTAACTGGTAATGAACACTGACCCTGGCTGAACCCAGCGATGATTGTCTTATCAATCTGCATCTTCGAATCTTTCACCTGTTCGATGATGACAGTGGAAATTTGGATGCAGCTCTGGCGTAAGCGTTCTTCGTCCTCTAGGTAGTTCAAGTCCCGCCAGTCTTTGATGTCGAACCAACCAGGTCGCTCGCCACCTCTGGGCTGATCAGAATAGACTGTGATCGGAATTACTGGAGCTTTCGGAAAAATAAACCTTAGACCGGTTAGATCTCCGATGCGTTGATAGTTGGGAGGCCTACGTAGCGTCGATAAAAGTACGTCACGCCATTGATACGCATGAGAGGCGTTTTGCGCACCGAGACCATGAATGAAAACTACTGTCCAACCACGTCCTTTTCCGTTTTGTGTGTCGACAGGCTCCAGGACATCGTAATCCAATGGTGGTAGGTCCAAATTCGGATTTGACCAGTTCGCTCTGTAGAGCTCTGGAATAAGATGTTCAGGGGGAGGTGCGGGGTTGAGCACACTTCCCGCTGAGTATGGGGTGAAGTTTGAGGCGAAAAGCGGCGGTGAACGGAGTGAGTTTTGATTGGAGGTTCCTACATGCATGCCGACTGTCACTGAGACAATTATAATCGCCACACCAATCACCACTATGACCATCGTGTGTTCTCGTGATAGACTTGAACATTCTCGATAGTATCGTCTTCTTTTTATTAAGGGCTCGGTAAGACTCATGGTCATGCGTCCAATACTCTGACAACTTGGGGGTGATGTTTCTCTATCGAACTGAGGTTGTTTCTCGAGGCTTTCTGGTGAAAGATCCTCGTCTTCTGCGATTGTTGGTGAGTCGGCTTGCGAATGATACGTTGGTGCGGGTGAATGTAGAGATATGTGATGGGTGATTTTATGGGTAGAGATGTCCAACTCAGACGAGTCATCCACCGAGAACATGATATAATATTCTCGGGAAATCAGTATCGTGGAGAGGCTGTCTAAAACAAGCAATCGGTCGTAAAAGGTTGAATTGAAGTAAATTACGCGACTTGCGCGTAAGAAAGAAAAAAAAGTTCCTTGGTACAGCGATAAAGATATTGAGGAATGATGGTCAGAGGAAGCGCCTTCATCAACGACTTCATCTTTTTATGTATCTTGGTTAGAGGCGCTTGTATGCTGAACAGAGGAGGGCTGAACCAATAGTCGCTAAGTACATCTCTCTAGCTATGATACCATTCCCCTTGTTCATGTCCGACGATGAAGAATCATTCCCAGCTGCACACCTCAACATACGCCTGCCTGAATTTTAACCGTGTGGAATGCAGCAGAGTTAAAAACATATCGAGCTGCGTATATGCGCACCTTAATGCTTCAACCGATTCCTTAGACTACTGGTGCCATCCCTGCCTGAGGGGGTCATTGAATTGGCAATCATGACGATAAGATTGTCAGACATCGATGGATGCGTTGAGCTTATTCGGCCAAAAACCATTTCTGAGCCCTGAGTACAAAGACCTTCGACGACGCTAAAAAACTTCGGCGGAAGAAGGGCTTGGAGTTGAGCTCATCTGAAGAGACAGAGTCGGAATGATCTTGGAGCAGAACACAAAAGAGTATCGAACTGGATATCTCTTCAGAAAGGGTTGCGACTGCATGTCCATATATAGATGAACTTCCTTTTGACCAGCCAACAACACCGCAGAATTAACTTCCTTTACTTCCCAGCCCATATCGGTTATGAAGATATGTAAATATCGAACTCTACACAATTTTTAGAATATATAGGTACCGTAATGAGGTTAGATAGGAAGCACGGGGTCATCATAATAAGGCTAGCCCAGTGATGCCCACTTCCAAGACTCTCGCTCACACGGCCCGGGCTGACACGCAGCTCGCATGCAAGAACGGGCAAGGTGAAATTATAAACACTCAGAATGCTCTTCCAGTTTAATCCAGTTGAATCGTGGCCCCCACAGCTTCCAATGCTTTCTGCAATTTTTCAATTTCCTCCTTCGTACCGTTCTCCTTCAACAGTTTGGGCAAACTTTCGACAAACTTTTTGGCCTAGAGTCATGATCAGGGCCCGTCAGTGAGCTGGACGAGTTTTAAAAGATTCAGAGGAGGATATCGTGTCTCTTACCTCGACTAAGTTCATATTTGGCATGATTGTTTTGACTTCCTTAATCACTTTTGCCTTTTGCGTGGCATCTATTTTCGTCAGGGTTAGATTGAATGTAGTCTTTTCCTTGGGTTTCTCTGGCTCTGCTGCCTGCTGCTGTCCATTGACACCATCAGCCCCTTGAGATGCAATTGGTGCGGCAACCTGCACCGGCGTAGCGATCTCTGTAATATTCAGCCGGCACTTTTGAAATCAACCCAACATCAGCCGAATTTTTTTTATTTTTTTGTGGTTACGGCCACCTGAAGCTGAAATGCCATGTGGTGCTGTGTGATAGTAGAAACAGGCCAGCTGACCTTCAGAGCGTCGACGAGTTCTGAGGCTTCCAGCAGCGTCAACTGGCTGATTGCCTTGACCATGTCCTCGATCTTAGGCGAAAATGTTGGTGGAGAGGGTGGCGTGGTGATAGGTTCAGATGTTGACTGAGATTTCTGAGGGATGGGCGCTTGGGTAGCATATGAATGACTGAGGAATGAGGCGGTAAACGACGGGCTTTGGGTTCGTTTCGAAGAGTAGGATTCCGGACGACTTCGGCGGCACGTTCGTAATGCGCTAAGGCAAGTTGTGAATGACCGCGACTATGGAAATTCCACAACGTATATGAGAAACCAGTGGGGTGGCTTATAGGCATGGAGACTGACCATGATGGGGTTGATCGATGGGACTGTTTAAAAAGTTGTTGAGGTTCGACGGTTGACCGAGTATCTTTGTTCTCGTCGATTGCAAGTTTGCGGGTTTCCTTCGCTCGAACTTAACCACTTACGGACTTTGCTAAGTTTCGGACTGCGGCAAACTTAGCAAGGTCAGTATTTTTTTTTTTTTTTTCGCTGTTTTAGACATTTTCAGCCCCCAATTGATCCCATACAAGCATATCATCGATCCGCTCCGCAGTCGTCAATCGCTGTTCGCTGCAGCTCAAGCCTCGAAAAGAAATACAGCTGATAAAGCATTTGTTGAACATTTTTTCGAAAAATGTGTCATCCAAACTAGGTTTGGACAGTTTAATCCGGAATGGCCAAAACCAATTTTGGTGCCCGCTATCTTCAATAGCCGGATTCTGGTCAGTCAACAACAGGTGAGCCATCCTCTCTTTTCTCTCTCCTTCCTCTCACTTCTCCTTCCCTTTGTCTTTCCTCACCCCACCATTCTGCCATCTCTTTTCTTTCCAGTCATCACTTTAAAATGGTAGAACCAAAGTACAGCCATGACATCAAGCTAATGGCAGTCTGGTGGTTGCTTTCCGGTAAAAGTCTTGAAGAAATCAATGAGCTTCTTGGCTTTGATGATGAACTCATCTCAGTCTCTTCACTACGTAGATGGCTAAAGTTCTTCCTAGAAACCCATGATGTTGTTGTCAACCCAGAATTATATCTACATCAAGGGATTGAAAAGAAGTTGAATGATAACCAGTGTGCTTTTGTTCTTGATGCCCTCAAGATGGATCCAACACTGTATCTAGATGAACTTGCAGCTGCTCTTTTGGAAGGATATGGTTTGGTTATTTCCATCACAACCCTTGCAACCAAGTTGAATTACCACCTCCAGTGGACCAGAAAGAAAGTATGAACTGTTCATCTGAATCAGGACCCAGCTGCATGAGCAGAGTACCTGATCACAGTAGCAAGGCTTGATCATGATCAACTGGTTTTTGTAGGTAAGTCAAATTTGAGCTTATTTTCATGTGTTGTATCTCATCTGCAAAAGCTAACTCATGTATGAGCTTTTGCAGATGAAAGTGCCATTGCTCAGAAAAGGTTGTATAGGGACATGGGTTGAGCTCCAATTGGACAGTGCACAGTGCATTTGAATCAAGTCACCAACAGCAGCTGATACAGTGTGCTCCTGGCAATTTCAATAAGTGGCTTAGTGGCAGTACATGTTCAAGAAGCAGCAGTAAAGCAACAAGATTTTGAGGCATTTTTAGAGCATGATTTAGTAAGTTTTTTTTAATTTTCTTCATGACTCATTTTTTGTACAACATATCAACATCAGTAACAACACAGCTACCCATGATGAATCCTTGGCCAGCATCCAATAGTGTACTTGTGATGGACAATGCACCCATCCATCACAATGGCCATATTGAAGATTTATGCAAAGCCAGGGGGGTTAAGATTCTTTATCTACCTGCTTATACTCCCAACTTTAATCCCATTGAAAAAGGTTGTTCAATTTTAAAGTCAAGATTCAGAAGAGATAGGTTTCTTGAGTCAGAAAGGATGCCTGAACAAGAATTGGGCCTCATATTTCATGCTGTTGTGGGATCTCTAGCCAAAAGGCTAGCAGAAACTGAGTAGGTAAAAGGAATACTAGACAAAAATTGCTAATAAACCAATATAGAGTTAACTAGCCTACTCTAAAAATATAAATTGCTGGGCTTCAAAGAAAAATAAAATCAAAAGTGGTTTAAAGCAAGAGTAATGATAAAAGGAAAAAAAAAAGGGCTTTGAATCAAGTTCTAAAGACTTTGAGGGGTGTATGGTGCTCTTAACTCTAAGAGGCTTTACAAATAACAAACACACACACAACACTTATTAAGCTAATGCAGACTATTCAACTTTCAACTACCTTCTCTATTCTAAAACAGCCAAACTAACAAGACAGACCAAAATTAAGAACTAGACTGATAAAATTGACTGAGAGGACTGATAATCTGTTGACAGCTTGCTGGTCTAATTGGTGTTCCTTAACCAACCCAACAACTTCAACAATCTTAAAACCCTAACTAGTATAATAAAACCTAGGTTAAAGATGCCTTCTTTTAGAATGCTTAGTAGATATAGCAGCAAAGTAGATAGATAGTACTAGAATCAAGAGCCAATACTGGTCTCCTTAGTTGGATTATAAGGGGCTGGTTTATAATGATTGGACCACACAACCAAAAGAATGAGCTATGAATTTTTTAATATAAGTACTTTTATTATAAAAGAGAAAAGAAGCTGACTCTAATTCTTATCATAAGATGAGATTCTGTGATGATTTTTCTTCTCCCTGGCTGAACAGCCCTGCTTTTATGTCTTCAAGTCTGGACCTGTACACACAAAAAAAGAAAAAAAATGAGGGGTGTGGACCCTTTGTTACAATGAGGCCTGTGCTCAGTTGAATTGTTTATCCTAGTGACTTATTCATAGTGATGAATTGTTCATCCTGTTGACTTGTAAGAGACTACTCCCTATTTGTCTAGGTCTTATTTAATTTTTTAAACTGTGTTGTTATGTTATTTTATGTAGTGTAATTTTTACAGTGAACCCTCAGCCTCTGTAGTGTAGTGGTTAGAGAGCCTTTAGTATTTGAATTGTGTTGTTAGGTGGCTCTATGTAATTTACTTCTTAATTCTTCTTCCAAGTCTCTGTGGTGTAGTGGTTAGGCACTATGGGAAGAACGCTGACCTGCACCAGGCTTGCACCAATGTGATGTGCCCTGTGGGTTGTGACAGAAAACAGGGATTGAAATGGTGTTCAGTTCAATCTTAGTTTATACCAACACTCTTTGAGACCCTCACCTTGATCAATTTTTAAAGAGAAGCAATTGATAAGGTAAAAGAGAGAAAGGTCTCAGAGAGGGAAGGTCTGTCAGGTATACGGAATACAATAGGTTTCAATGTATGAGAGATCAAGGACAATTAGGGTTTGAGTTATTAGTGATCTTGAGTACATGTCAGTATGTCATTGTATGCTTGGGACAAAACAATAAAATAATGAAAAATCAAATACTGTATTCAGTATTGGAAAGAAATGCAATAACAAAACAAAAAATGAAAAAAAAAATAAAAGTTGATGCAGGGAAGGAAATTTTTAACAGGTTGGCCCTGATCTGACACCAACCAGATTTCAAACCTGGGCATGACATATGCCATCAGTCCTTTGAAGTCAGCCAGCTGGTTGACATCCACCATACCTTCATCTATCCAATCCAGCCAACTTCAAAATTCCAACACCATCATCTAACCCAGAACGTCCAATCTGCCACTATGATTTGTCAACCCAATGCCACCAACCAAATTTGTTATATGCACTTGCTCCCACTGCATCCTGAATTCTCTCACCAATGAAAATCAACAGGTACAGAATGGAACATTTGTGACAAACTGTACTCACCAAAAGCATCAGGCTGCCAACTTTCATCAATGCTCTCAAGAACCTATCTTACAAGCCATCAAAAATCTCAATGTAGAAGAGGATAACGACTCATATGATACCAATGAGACCATCCAGAGCAAATCTGATGTGAGTGATAGTGATAGTGAAGACAATGAAAGTCAGGGTTTAAGAGTTGAACATGAGTAACTGCTGCTTCTAAGACCAATGATATAATCACACCAGACAAATTTGCTGATGAATGTTTATAGGCTCTGTTGTGATATTCTTGGTGTGGCTTCACTTACACTGCAGAGTCAGTCGTGAAAACTGTTGAACAGCATGGGACTACATTGTTCAGATAATCAAGGATTCCCAACATCTTCCTTCTATGGCAAATGTCTCCAGAATAATCCCCAAGGATATCCACACTGCAATGAAACAACTTAATGTCTCTCCCCAACTCACCAAAAGCATCTGCTGCCAAACTTGTCATAAACAGGAGCTGGCTTGACACTAGCTTTTGACTTTGACAAACTCACTAGAAGCTCTGATGCAGCCCTGGTGGGGGCTTTGACAGGTGTTCTGGTACAAATATTGACAGACTTTTGGGGAGCTGGTTTTGGATTGAGCAGAGGTGCTGGCAGATGGGTTGGCAGAATTAGTGATGTTAATGTCTTCCAACTTAGACAATAGCTTGTCAATCATTAAGTCTCGAGACTGGAGTTTTGCCTTGAATGCTTGGCTTTGAGCTGCAAGGGCTTGAGATATGACAGCCTGGATTTTGGATTGGGGAGTCCCAGTGATAGCAGGCTGCTGAGGAGCATCAGGGTTGGTGTGAGGAACTAGAGACATGATGGAGCGATATGAAGCAATGTAAAAAAGTGGTCATAGCAATAATGTGTTAGAGACTGATTGTACAATGTGGGGATGATGAAAAGCTTGAATCTCACCAGGAATCAGGCCATTTTATACCCTGATCATCCAGTGAAACACATTCTTGAGGCTGGATGTTTGTAGAATTTTAAATCATTGGTTGTCAGTCCCAAACTCCCAGCCTTCTACAGAAGTAGGCTGGATTGGACGTTCTTGGCAAGATGACAGTGGTGGATTGGACATTCTGGGTTAGATGATGGTGTTGGAATTTTGAAGTTGGTTGGATTGGATGGATGAAGGTATGGCGGACATCAACCAGCTGGCTGACTTCAAAGGACCAATGGCATATCCTGGGTTTGAAATCTGGTTGGCATCAGATCAGGGCCAACCCACAGGGCACATCACATGGGTGTGAGCCCAGCACATGTCAGCATTCTTCCTGTAGTGAGAGGGCCAGGTCTGGATTTCTTCCTGCTCCTTTGCTGTGTTCAAGCCAAGTATGTGTTTCGCCTTTTCCACTTTGAGCTTAGTCCCTTGTTCTCATTTGTCTAGTTAAGTTTAATTAAGTTTTAACCCAATATATTTTACTGGTTTTATCTCCACCTGGCTCTGCTATTACCTCACTCTCTACACTACAGTACCACATGCGTACACTACCTACACTGCCAAGATATTTGTATCGGATGGGCCTATCCGATGTTCTATCACCCCAAGATATGCGATGCAGTGTCAGTAGGATTAGGTGCGAT
>MU167244.1:472131-483267 GCA_015951145.1 Cronartium quercuum f. sp. fusiforme G11 | reverse complement strand
GATACAAATATCTTGGCAGTGCTGTAGTTGGGATTCTGGGATTCTGGAAAAACTCCCAAAGGTTTGAATACCTCACCACGGGGTTATGGATTGTCAGGAGCTGGGGATTAAGCAGATTTTGCCAGCATTCCAGAAACCCAAGTCGGACTTGGGATTCTGGGATTCTGGCAGAAAAAAACCCGGGTTTAGGTTTGTATCCCATAATTGTTGGAGTTGCGTGCTATGATCACCTCCTCTTCACTTGAGTCGGAATCTGAATCAAGGTGTGCATGGAGAACTGAACTGGTGGTAGGCAAAGATACATAGGGGTTGGGTGTCCAGTGTCAGGGCAATGCTGAAAGGTGTTAAGCTCATATTGACGGCCTTCAAACCTGTATCTATTCTGTTGGGACCGAACATGCTGGTTGTGGAAGAAATCATCAAATATTCAGCAAAACCCAATCAACCAGGTGCTAAATCAGTAAAAACTTGGCTCACCTGGCGACTCACCGGAATTGGTATAAAGGTTCACAATGGTTTACCTTTCAACACGTCCTGGCATAACTTCATCAACTCATGTCCTAGCATGACTCCATCAACTCACATCCCAGCATTACATTGGTAATTTGGGTGATGTAATTTGATCTGATGTAGATACATGACATGTGATTGGCCTTCTCACAATCCTGTTGCTAGAAAGAGTTGAGACACCTCCCTAAGGAGCTAAGTCTAAATTTTAGGTGTAATAGTGTGAAATGTAAAAACAACGCGCACTTTAAAAAAAAAAAAGAGTTGAGACATATAACAGATGAATCAGTTTTACTTTGTTTTGTCTCTTCCAAACCTGTGTCGTACCTCCCAGGAACTCCCTGCTCTCTCAGTCATCGCTCTCCAGTAGCTAACTCGAGACGCCTTCGTGTTCAAAGAACTCATAACCTTTAGTATTGGCTCACCACACTACCAATTGTTGGATGCTCCCTGGAATTCAAGCAGTATATCCAGTTTTTTGTGAGTTATAAATTTCCGTAGTAAGCTACATACGCCAAGGTACATTACCTGAAAGTTCTGCTTTTCCTTTGCCATCAAAATCCGTCCTCACCCTCCTAATTAAGGGGAAATTTGATGGGCTGGGCATATGTACCCAGGTCAATGACACCTTTTTGCTCTTTGGACCAAAAAGATGGGTAAGCAGAGTGAGTAGGAAATTGGGACGGTAGCCAGCAGATGGCTCAGAGTCTGTCGGTCTCAGGCAAGCTGTGCGACATTAGCTATAAGTCCCTCCTCGAGGCCTCGGAGGCTTCTCAGGAGGGACTTGGTTGAGTTAAAGCTTCTGGATGCCCTCTTGAGTAATCCATCATTTCCCATTCTCAGGTCTCCAGCACTGCCAACATATTTTCATCGCATGGAAGCTTGCTATGTAACATAGCATGTCTTCATGCGATACTATGGACCATTTTTCAAGGTCCCTACCTTGGAAAATAGACCTATTGCATCGCATCTTGGCCTGCTATGTGACATAGCATGCCTCTATGCGATGCAATTTTCTTGGCAGTGCAGGTGCACCGGCCAGGCGGGGGGTTGCGCAGGAGTGAGAGGACTCGGATCCCATGGTGATTGTGAGCAGAATTGCAATATGTATGAGACGAGTGAGACAATAAGGTTGGATAAAAATAAAAATAAAAAAATAAGGTTGGATAAGGGTGAAGGTTTAAATCCTAGTTTGGATTTTTCTTTGGCTTGTTCTGGTCATTTCCACTCGATCATCTCCTACGACCCCACCACCACCAACCAGCCTTCACGGGTACCAGAACCGGCATCACAGTCTACCCCTTCTGGTCAGCTTTAACCCCTGCAACCGACTCGAGCCTGGTCCTGATCGAGGCTCCGAGTGCGCCTTCCGTGCCTGTGTGTCATGTGAGGCTTCACTTTCATCAACGGTCGATCCAGTCCCACTTCTTCAGACTCATGCTACCTCATCCCATTTCCGGCCTATCTCTAAGTCTCGTCTCTGATATCAACACCATTCCCCACAGAACTACCTACTCAAGCCGTCCGAAGCTTTGTCCGCTCAACTTCCCGTTCCAACAGGCCCATGGCTTCCAGTCCGAATGCACCAAGTAGTGTCCCTTCAGGTGCTCAGAAGCCCATCGAAGACGGTACATATTCACCCCCGAACACTATCACCCATCTCGACATCGCTCGTACCAAGACCTTAGCTGCCAAGCTCAAAGCGGCCCTTGCCCAACCTGATCCATCACCAAGAGAGCTTGATTCACATCGACAAAAGTTTGTAATTGAAACTCGAATAAAAAACTCGTACTTTCTTACCTCCCCTCACATAACTAATTGTTTCGGCAATTTGCAATCCCATAGTGTTCGGAGACAATATATGGCTTTGATCTTTGGATCTGACGAGACCGCCTCCGGTCTTGGATCGCTGTACCAGCAGCAGCACGCGCTTGAGATCTTGAACTTACTCTGGCTCGACACCTCACATGCCTTTATCAGCCTCTACCGACGCCAGATCATGGACATCGACAGACGCATGGCCGAAGCCATTCCCGAGCCTCGCCGACGAGGCAGACCAGCCAATTACTCACCTCGACCCGGCCCGGTGGCGCGACGGAAGCTCGTTCAACGCTTCCGGGCATTTTTACATGCCGAACATGAATTTTGGAAAACGCTCATCAACCGACTTGTGGTCGCGTTCAAGCTCAAGCATGCTCAAAATTTCCTTAGGCTACTCAAGATTACCACTGTCGACCCCCTCGCGCCTCCTAAACCGGCTTTGCAGGACTTGACTACGAGCTCGTTACCGGGACCGGGACCAATACCGGTGCCCATTGAGTCTAGCGAGATCCAGAGCTCTTCGCTGAGCTTTCAACCGGTCGAGCGGCCGCTTGGCCGGTTTGTGGTCCACAAGGCCTTGATTTGTTTTGGGGACCTGACTCGGTACCGGGAGCTCTATGCCCAGCCTACCAGCCGCACCAAACCAGCCTTCAACCCACCTCGGTCCTCAAGAGGGCAGCAGCAGCAGACGATTAGCCAGCGAGACTGGTCGAAAGCTTACGAATGCTATAACCAGGCCCGGCTCCTCCTGCCGACCAATGGAAACCCCTCAAACCAGCTCGCCGTACTAGCGTCATACATGTCCGATAACCTAAGTAGCGCCTACCACTATTATCGCGCGTTGTGCGTCAAAGAGCCGTTTCCGACTGCAAAGCAGAACTTGAGGTTGACGTTTAACAAGGCTCTGAGCAAGTGGGCACATGCGCCTGATTCCGGTCTCCAAACTGCTGGCAATGATGAAAGCTCGGTGGCCAGATTCCAGGCAGACTTTGTGGCTCTGCATGCGATCTTGTTCACCCATAACATGTCAGTCTCTCTGTCGCTTCTGGATTGAGCACAGCAGGTGTTTTTATGTTTTGCTCAATCACTTCTCCTGTAGGTTTGAGCTCGTCACGTCCACCAATTTATCGGTCTGCGCATTGTTGTCTCAGACACTTCAAGAACGCTTGTTGTCGCCTGAACTGATCCTCAAAGTAGTCGTGATGACTATGGCTGCTGTCTGGCAAGTGAGAGTGACCCGCAAAAGTGAGCCTACCCTTTCCTCCTTGTTGTACACACAGGCTTGAGGAGACACTGATTTTGGTAAGCACCCAACCCAGGATCAGCCCTCACTGATCAAGCGGTTGTCGCTCCGTTGGTAGCTGAACTGGCGACGACGACTCATCTACTGGACCTCTTCACCACCTTCCTGACCGTAGCTATCGATGAGCTACTCTCGACTGCTCCCCCATCATCCGATGACCAAGATCTCTCGCTAGCCATCTCTGCTGTCTTACGCCGTATTCTACCCGCGCTCAGGCTCATTACCAAATGGCTTCTTGCAGGTAACCTCGAGTACCTCTCCTGGCTCGGCTCTCGTCTAGAGTCAAAGACTTCGGTGTTGGCAAACTCAGACCGAAAAGACTTCCGCGCCATCGTCTCCGACTTTCGCTCTCACTTCGATGAGTTTGTAGTGATCATCCAGGCTCACTTTCCGATAGGTCATCTTCCGAACTTGTCTCAAGACGCCTGGCTTGAGGAAGATTTGGAGATGACTGGCTTTTTGCCACTCCAGAAGGGCTTGAGTGCCCAGTCTGACGCAGCTGCCATTCCCCTCAAAAGAAGACTGAGTACCTTGATGGTTGACAAAACTGTTCATCCTAACGAGGAATACTTGATGCGATTGGCAGACATCCAGCGAGATGTGCAGCTGATGACTGCTGTACCCAGGATGCCTTCTCGAGACGTGCCGGCGCCAGTGAAGGAAGAAGATGTCAATGAGGACCACGATGAACCCATCTTCGTCCCCCAACAAGATCGAGTAACGACCAGAAGACCATCGACAGATGTGCGAGAGCCCGAGAACCCGGAAGACAACATGGACTGTGATTACGATGAAGACCCGGTGGAGATGGCGATGCGGGCGGTGGTGGCTCACCAGGTGTGCGAGGAGGATGCAGATGTAACGGAGGGGGATCGGTGGGCCCAGGTGGATGACGACGAAGGGGATGATGAGGTGGTCTATCTGCCATCGTCTCTTACCACCCCTCCCTGGTCTAGCAATGCTGCTAGCACGGTTTTGCCTACTCACACCCTGAGCACCGCAACTCTCCAGCCCATTGGCCCATCCAATCATAGTCCATCGCCTCCTGGCGCATTCACAACCGCCGCCGATTTGCTCGCTCTGATGACAGGCAAAAGCAAGCCTGCCCCACCTTCCGAGCTGGCACCCGCATCTCCTTCAGGTTGGTCCTCGGCCGCCCTCGCCACCAATTTTCATGCACTGCAGAACACCCATGCTACTTCTCCTGGAGTAACGTCCAGGATCATGGGAGCCCGAGCCCCGTCCATCTCGCTTCCTAAGCCGATCGAATCACGAGCAAACATCTGGGCTAACGAGCCTTCCAATGAGCCCGTTCACTGGCTTTCCTTTTCATTCTCCTCGCGACCGGCTCTCCTCTCGCCCGCTCAACAACCCAGCACCTCCATCTGGAACGCGCCCAGCGGGTCTAGCGCTGAGCCTGCGGAGTCGCTCGGTCAGTTTGGGTTTCCCCCAGGATCTCTTCATGCGCACAACAGGGCGCAGTATTCAATGACTTGAGAGAGTGAAGATTGACTCGGCACGCGATACCTTTGGAACCAGCTGATCCAGAAGACGTGACATAGAAAAAAGAGCAGACAAGCTAGGTGTGGTTGTGCTGGGGTTTGACAATCAGAACAGACATTCGAAGGCTCAAAAATATCCTCACCCATGCTTCCGTGTGAATGCATCCTCGCATGATCGCGTCCTGAGCCGATCCCATGGGTTTGCGCGGGGGGGCAGGAAATATGTAAGATCGGAGGCTCGGAAACAACGTTCAACTCAATAAGAACCAGTCGAATTCCCCCATGCCCCTCAAATCGTCAGTGTTATGCGTGGAAGGTCTAGCGTTTAGGGTTGGCAGAATGGCATACTTTATCTCCTAGACTGTGGTACTTTCGAGCCCTATCAGTGGTATTTTGATTGTAGTTTTCTGACTTTTGTGATGTAGGTTTTGTGTATGTGTGTTTATCCAAGGCGCGGTTACCATCCTCGCGTATAGGGTCGAGGGGTTTTGATATGCAGGACTGGCAAGTGGATTGAGATTTGCTTGACAAAACATGATCTGTAATTGAAGAAAGTTTGGGTACTTATTTAGTTGACTAGCCCTGTCATTTATCTTATGATCACAGGCCTCCTTTACGATATTCTTTCCTCTTAAAGACTGTTCCTCACTGTCAGGTGAACGCCAACCCAGCCATAGAAAGGAGAAAAGCCAAAGCTTTATGTTACCTCCAGCCAAATACATGTAGCATCAGTTTTCAGCACTCATATAAGGGTAAAGGGCATTTGTCTGTAAGACTATTTTTTTTTCTTTTTTTTTTGGTCGTCGTGATCAAGTGCAAAATTGAGTTACATGAAGTCCTTCAGGCTAAATGACTCAGTGGCCTTTCCCCTTTACGTCACAACTTGCAGACATCATCATCATCATCATTTCTCCATATCACCATCTGTTCCAGGTACAGTAGTGAGAGTCTGGAAACTGTGAGCTATGAGGTCGATATGTAAAGGTACAAAGTATGATGAGGAGTTGGATGCTGGGTGACCTTGATATGTTAGCGGAGGGACTTTCCAGGGCTAAACTCTCAGAAGAGAATACAAACAACGAGGAAAAACTAAACCAGGATGAGAGTCGTCAGTAAGAAGGGATGAGCATACTGAGGAGATGGCTGGTGAGGATGAGACACATAAGTGTTCAGTATGACAGATGTCACAGGTTGGACTTGAGGTTCAACTGTCTGTATATCAACATCATTCACTCTTGTGCTTTTGTGAGGATGAGATGGTTGGACAGAGTCTTGTAGAACTCAGAACCGTACCAGTCCTGTCTTTGAAGGAAACCGGTTGACAAGTCGAAAGAGTGGGTAATGGGTGTCTGTGAGAGGCACGTCCCCGTCAGGAGGGTAGGCCAGTACAAAGGGGCCGCTTTGTATCGCCTTACCCTTTCCAGGGAGAAGTCGGCTCTACGGATATTGTGATCTGGAATGTTTTCTTATCTTGGTTTTTTTTTTCAAAATTAAACATTTTTATAGTGCGTTACCTCCCCTATAAGGGTAAAAACAACACTGTAGCCGGGCCGACATGTCAGAAGGCTACAAGAGGGCTACTTAGGGGGAGCTAAGGTAGTTGGGGGGGACTACTAGTAGTACTACATGGGCGTTGATGAGACATAGCGGAGACCTGAGAAAAGAAAAGAAAAACTTGGCATGGCTAGTGAGACGGGCATAGCAGAGTCTTATCTTGTTTGTAGAGTTAGAATTATGGGCCAAGCTAGTTACAGCAAGATAAAAAATGAAAATCATCCCATACAACTCATCAATTATAAAAATGACTTTTCACTTAAAGACCACTGACCATGTCAAACATTTGTTTGTGGATAAAAAAAGATTATCGGACATTTCCAGCTCAACATCGATAGTGATCTTCTCGTGAGGAATGATCTCGTACCACATTTTCTTCCAGCTCTGATAATGTATGAAAATTAAATCAATGAAACCAATGAAATTGAGGAATATGCTTTTGCAAAAGATCAAGTCAGTATCAAACGATTCTTGTATCTCACCTCTGAAGAATGCCCAAACATCCCTCGTTCACCAAATCTGGATTTTAATTGCTCGTCAACGTGAGTGATTAGAGTGAAGTGACTTTTCTCAAAAGTATGATTACTTGATATTTGAGCTTTAGAGGGTAGGAACTGACCTGATATCATCATTCGTTCCTGGGACGTCAAATCCAACGTGACTCCCAAAAATCACACTACCTGATCTTCTATCAATCAGAGCCACTAATCGACGAGCAAGCTCTAGTTGGGAAGACTCATCAAAAAGATGAAAAAGCGAGTTGGCGCTGATTGCTCTAACTCGACCCATTAAGCTTGTAAGACTCTTGACGGAAGACAAATCGATTGGACCTTCGATTGTATTAGGCTTTTGATTAGGATCGAGGAATTCGGTAGACAAGATATCGCCGATAAGTATCGGGAGCTCTTGATCATTCACAAATAATTCACGCCCTAGTTTGTTCCACTCTAGAGCGTATAGGCCGTTTGGGCCAGTTAAAATTTGATAACAGTAAGAAGAGAAGAATGACTGGTCAAAGTCGCTGACGTACCATCCATTACATCTACTCCCAATACGTCTTTCCTATTGTAGCCGGACCAGACTAGCTGACGAAGGTCTGTTCCAACTAAGATAGTTTAGAGAAAAGGAGAATTTGATCATCACAATGAGGTCAGCAAATAAATTTGATCGCATGTCTTCATAGGATTCCACAAGCAAAACGGTTCAAATTCAAAAGACTTACAAAATGCACCAACGTCTATGAAGATGGGCTGCGGGCCTTCCAACGTTTTACCAAGTTCGAGGACGCGTTGGTAAACTGGGTGGCGTCGAACCTTACCGTGACAAAATTTTAAGCCTAATGTAGTAGGTAGGTTTGTGTGATTAAGGAGATGGATGATGAGTGATCAGATGCAGTATCATCCAAGTTTTCACAGACAGAAATTGGATTGGTTAACTAGAGAGACCGACCCCAAATACACGGATAAGGATAAATTTTGTAGGCTCGCTTGGCCAATTCCAAAACACGGGACTCAAGTTCGACTGGATCAGAAATGTTGGTAACTTGTTTGAAGAACTCAAGATCGGTGACATATTCAGGTCTGTTTAAGAAATATTGATCCTCAATATTTCCTAACTCGTGCCCAGTTATCACGCCTTCAAGACCTGGAATTGCTTTCTTGTTCTCTATGCCTTCGTTGTTGAGTGAAGCTCGATGAGTCATTATTTCAAGGTTCAGACTTGTGAGATCAAAGTCTGAGGTTGTGAGAGGAGGTTTGGAGGTGAGTCTGGTAAGTAACTATGGAAGGTTTCGGTTCTTGAACCCAAGGTTGTTGACTTAGTAAGCTTTGGAATTGGCTGACCTGCCAGCTAACAGTAATACATTCAAATTTGGCTGGTGCTAGGACGGAAGACCGATGACGTATGAAGGTCGATTTGAAATGTCACCACAGTTTGAGCGTGACGTCATTTCTTGCCTCTAGAATATTCAAACTCTTTTCTCTCTTGCATTTCTTTCATCAATGCTTGAATACCCCATTGTCAACTTTTGCTGTCAACAACATTATTACCCAACGGGATGCCTTTTGAGCTATCACTTTCCAAAAACTTATTGTTGTGGATGGCGAGAGAAAGTGGATTCCCTTTTTAACCCAAAATACCCTCTCGGCGTTGAGAAACCCTTTGGTGAACACGGTGTATCCATGACTGGCTCTCCTGGGCCGCGCTGGGAAATGCTCGAACGCTGAATATGGACTGGGTACACTACACCGCCCAACACTTCCTCCTTGTACTACTTGTCTCTTTTCAGCATAAGGAAAAGGTACACTACACTGGCCAACACGTATCCTGTTAACTTCTCATTCCCTTTTGGCATAAGGGACAACCTAGCTCACTTGACTAGACACTTACTCATGACGACCTGTCCTCTTTTGGCGTAAAGGGGAGCTTTTTCCATTGAACAAACCACGAGGCATATCAAGAGTTTCACCAACGCTGGTCTGGATATGGGTACGGGTTTCCCTTTTTGTTTTCTCCTTTTTTCTTTCATTCTATTTCATTCAATGCCTTGCCTGAATGTGGCAACAGACTGTGTGCGATTGTCGAGAACATTCTACATGCCTGACGAGTATCAATACTCAAGTTTGTGTGCGATGCTTGTTGTTCTCCTCATCTCATCACTACGCTTTATTTGTCTCGTCTTACCTCGTACCTCTCCCACCGAGCAGGTACTGTCTTCTCTGCTTCGCGCTCGAACCGCGTGCTGTTGATATCCAATCGACAAGTCAATAATAAATACACAACCTACCATCATACCGTTGACATACCCTAATATACAGGGGCGAAAATAGTGAAACGAAACCTAAAAAGGTCTGAAGAGACAGTATGTCTCAGTGAGTGAACTAGTGGGAATCACAACCACTAGTGAGATGACCGCGAGGGAAGAACAGCAGACCTGCTCGAAGTAGTGAGAGTAAGAAGCGGTGAGGAAAGAGAGGGAAAGTACAACAACAACTCTCTGACATAAATAAGAAACAACACCGCGTAATACAACATTCACTACGTCATCCCCATCGCGTCATGCACACCTTCAGGTCCCAATCTCTGGTCACAACTAGAGAAGGATTAATAATCTCAATTCAAATTATCCTATAGATACTCTCACCCCGCACTTCCACAACTCTTTCCTCATCTGTGGAAAGAGTCGTGAGTACCCCACCCATTTCATTAAAAAATCTCATTCATCCCCAATCCTGTTAAAAACATTTGTGACTCATGCATTTTCCTTTCACGACTCACATTGTTCCCTCATTCAGCTATGCATCGCTACCTAGATCACAAGCACAATAGCTCACACATACCTCCTTCATCTTTTCTTTGCCGTGCCAACTTTAGGTTAGCACTCGTACCTTAACGGGGAAGGAGAGGCGAGATAAATTATACCTTATATTCAGCTATATCCTCAGGTACTCGCTATTCTGGGTCATTTTCACGTGCTTTTTAGCACTGACTCTACATCAAAAACCTTCGAGAAGCTCTAACCCTTTAATGTGTTTAGCTGATCTCCCTCTACACCGACCTAAACCGTCATCATGTGGCCAAAAGATGGCCTGTATGTAGAGCAAAAGCATTGAGAATATATAAAGATGGGTGATAGTCTACTTGTAATTCAGACACATTTATAAAACAAGGAAAATGAATGGTTTATTGAAACAAAATTATGCAATAAATTCTGTTTGTTTGTTTGTTTGTTTGAAGACACAGAAAAAGAATTAGAAGGTTTCAAGTTGAAAGGTTTGTTATTGCATAAATCCATTGTAGTAAAACTCGAATTTTTAACATTTTCTTAAATATTCTTGTTCTAAACTTTCCCCGATCTCTCATGATTCCAAATCAGATTTTTTTTTTTTTCTTTTTGAAAATTATGATGTTTTTTTTTGCTTTAAATATGAGATGTGTTATGATAGTTACATGGCTGTGTTAAAACCGAGTTGATTTTCGCAAAGAAAAAAAAAACCTGAAGCAAAGAAAGAATATCGTCACCTATATTTTATATTTTGGGATGGGCTCAATATGTACATTGTTAGTCAACAAAACTTGCTTTTCCTGGACTTTTAAACAGCGATAGATATTGAAAAAACTTTAGTTCTTGTCAGGTTCAAAATTTCTGCACCTCTCTGTATATAGCTGTCAGGGTGGCTTAATCTATGAGTCCTAGTGTGGTCTAGCTCACTTACCTAGGATGAGTCCTGACTGAGTCTGTCTGGGTATGATGGGTGAATGGGTTGAAGTTCAATAGGGCAATTGCTTGAACGTGTCAAGGCCTACTGTAGGTTAACAGAGAGAAGTGGTCAGCTTCTAGACCTTATACTGTTCCTCAAAGACTAGAAGTCTAAGAGTAGCCTGAGTTCTACGAACAGCAGGGATCTTGCCAACAATTAGTTGTGAGAACTGGGTCTATGACCAAGAATA
>MU167244.1:452075-471828 GCA_015951145.1 Cronartium quercuum f. sp. fusiforme G11 | reverse complement strand
AGTCATCCTTCTATTACTGTATTTGAACTAGTTTGTTTCAAACTAGTTATTGTAATATTTTTCAAGCCTTAGATACTAGGCTGTAAGATGTATACGAGTTTTTTTTTATTTACAATGGATTTGAGTCTTTGACACTAGACTCAAAGGTGTTGTAATTATTTGCATATAATTTATTATTATTTTTATTATTATTTTATATTTTCTTTTAGTGTCACTAAATTGAAGATCTTATGGATCTTGCTAGTAGGTAAGATCTCAAGGGCTGACAATAGCTATCTATCATTTATATCTTAAGACTTGGTTTCATTCATAATCAAGGTGCAAGGGTAGATCGGTGATGAATTATCAAGATTCACAAAATTTATGAGCTTCGAACTGTGCCAGAACTAAGGACTCGAAGGTCAGTACCTTATAGCACAATGTTCGAGTGTAGAGTGAGCAAGAGAAATGTACCTGCTCAGTGGCAGAATCACAGTGAGATGCGAGACAAGTTAGTTAGGAGAAGTGATGAAGTGAGGAAAAACAAGAAAGAGCAAACAATCACTTCTACTTATACTTGTCTGAGAGCTTACACACGAGAACCTTACTTGGTCTGTCACTAAAATGAGAAAATGAAAAGGATAATGAAAAAGGGTTTAAACCCATGACAACAGAGAAGAAAAAAAAACGCATAACAACTATTCAGACTAGACCCATTGTGTCCCTTCATTTTACCCGTTCAGTCGATATCAGGGACTGAGTTGGGTCAGCCTGGCGTAGTGGACCGATCGTATCCTGAGAGATTCCGCTCAGAGTCTTTGAAAAAAAAAAAAAAAAAAAAAAAAAAAAAAAAAAAAAATAAAAAAAATAAAAAAAATAAAACGAGTGGAAAAAATAAAAAAAATAAAAAAAAAAAAATTTTAAAAAAAAAAAAAAAAAAAAAAAAAAAAAAGATAAAAAATTCTAGAATTTGGAAGGGACTAGTTTACACAATGCAAAGGGGGAAAAAAAATAGATTACAAATATTCGCCTCGTAAATTTATCAATACCACTTGAACGGGATTCTTCCATGTTTCAAATCATGATTCCATTCGTGCTTGTCCAGAGTTTTGACAGCAGTCTATTCCAATAAATTGATTGAAACATAATGGTTTAAATTCAGGAAACATGAGGCTGTCAAGATATCATAAATCACGTACTTGATAAAAGATAGATCCGTCAAGTTCATCTGATCCTGGTAAACCGCTAGAATAGACACCTTTTGGAGCCCGACCAAAGGTTTGTGAAGCCCAGACAAGGGTCCGTATGGTCTGTTCTCCAAAAAAAAACAAAAAACAAAAAATCACATTCATGATTAGAGAAAAACAAAAACATGGTGAATGTAGAGCTTCGGTTTTTTTTGAGTGATCTTGATGAAAACTATGGCTACTTACCTTGGTTGTGTGTTCGTCGGGATGCATTGCAGCGCTCGTTATAATAGATTGCCAATTCCGTTTACTATCTACTTCTACATCAGTTTCTTTAGGTCTCAATTCCTTAGCAAGGTTAAGTGGTGGACGGCCTTGCGCAATCCACAGTGCTAAAACAGACTATGATGAAATTTTGGAATGTTCAATCAAGTTGATAATAATTCCATAAGAGTACACAGTGTGGTAAAAGAAATAGAGAACTTACGCGAAAGAAACTGATCAGGATGGTTTTTTGAGAGCCTTTGTCTAAGATTCGAAGGATAGTTGGTAGGAAGATAAATGATGTCACGCAGTGCATCCTGTTACACCTCCATATAATCAAAAAAAATGTTTCTTTATCAATTGGGAACGTATACTTTGACGACCAGAAGCCATAAAAAATATGAAAGAGGCAGACAACCCAAAGTCCAACGTGCGGGGGGAAGGACCAGGCTGGTAGCTCGACGCATACATAGCCACGACCAGCCACAACAACTGGATTGCGAAAGAGGTAAGAAAAATAGAATGAAAAGGTCAAACGAAGGCTCGGAGAAGAAAATATCAGCATGGCTATCAGAGAGAGAGAGAAGCGTGCTTCTTCAGTTTTTTCGACAATCTCTGACCACTCTGAATTGGAACTGAAAATCCACTGATCAGTCCAATGCAACAACTCATTTGACTTTTTCTCGCAAACTTCTTCGAGTGAGACACGCTGCTTTTGATCCGGAAGTGAAAACGCTGAATCGGTGAAGATACCATGAAGAATCTAAGGTAGAGCAGCCGAGACATACAGCATTAGGTCAGGTTTGGTTTATCAATTCTTCGAGCTGGGAAACAAACCTCAAACGCAGTGAGACCAGCTGCAGGTCGACGTTCTTGACCAGCTACCTCACCCTCCCGTAATTTTTGGACAGTAGCTTGAAAACTGAGGTCAAGCTTTGGGGTCTCAGGCTTGGACCCCTTCGAATCGTCATTCGCAGTAATGATCAATTCACTGAGCCGCAAGCCCACTAATTGTGTATTGTGGACGGCGGCGATCGCAAGACCTGTGACAAAAAAGACAGAACAAACAAATATGAATTAAATGGATTATGCATTCTCGGCGCTATTGTAAACCATGACGCTGAAACTTACCTTCTGCTACTATGGCGTCGACACCAAACTCGAGGCCATACCCCCACTATAGAAGTAATCAAAGAATTTTGTCGATCAGATTGTATCATATTTGCGCGTGATGACTATCTGCGTACGTGGATCACTAAACACACAAAATTCCGAGCATGTGTCAACAACCAAGGCTCAAAGATTAAACAGGGTGACGACTAACAAGGATGATAAATTCCGCTCAAGGAGCTGAGGTTCACGTTCATTGGAGAACAACAAGATGAGCGGCGTAGAAGATAGGCGGCTAGTCAGCTTGCAAAGTCATGTGAACAACCAGAGGAGAAAAAAATGGCTTGACTTACCGGTCCAACATATCGCCTTTCACTTGATGGAATAAATAATGTTTGACAGCTTCAAACGCTCCCAACCGTCTTACTTCGGACGAAAAGAAGCTGAGGTAGTTTGGATAATATCTGATTGAAAGGATACTTTTGATAAGCGTCTTTTTTAGCTTTGGTACTGTTAGGTATCACGAAATGAAAACTATGACTGACTTATCATCGCCAAGATGGTCAGTCCAATTGCCCTCATTCAATATTTCTTCTACTGGCTTTAGTGTAGGTCTCTAAATAGTACGAGCAATTTTTAAGATCACTAGATGGTTTTAAAAGATCGATACCATGTAATTCGATGAGGCATACTTGATCAGGAGCTTCATTCTCAAATGCAGCCTGGAGAAAAAAACAAAGATTCGGTTCTTGAGTTTGACTAATTATCAAAGGCAGATTGAAAGATTGCCTAGTCATTCACCTTGATCACTGATGGTGATGCGCCAAGCGAGTACAATGCCAAGAGATGGTGAGCAATATGACTAATTGTAAAATACATCAGTCAATCTGTTCATCAGCTTATAAAAAGTCATACCTATAAAACTACTGACTTATGAAAGTGCATATCATTGAAAAAACAGTGAAAACTTTTTGTATTTTCCTGTTGAGGTGCCATCACACCTGATCAGTAAATATCAACTGTGCTACCTGGAAGCTAAATGAATATACCGCGAGTGCAGCGCCAGTAGCTTGAGCTGAAGCAGCAGTGATCCCAGGATGAACCAAGACTGAACTGATACCAGGTTCAAATCTGAGAACAGCAAGGTTGGTCTCACTGAGGGCAGCGGTGAGCTTATCCAAGCTCTTAGAAGTATTATCGACAAATACCATGCTAATGTGACTGTCAATCTGAAGAGCTAAAATCGTTTTATGAGTGGACTGTGATGGGATCGTGATGGTGACAGTGATGGTGATGGTGATGGGGGAAGGACAGTCTCAGTTATCTGCTTACCGGTAAGTACGTAGAGTAGGGTAATGTCGAATGACGTCAAGACCTCGTCAATTTCATTGTTGTAAACTCAGATTTCAATTTTTCCAGATGACTACCCTCTACAGGGGCATTCTGGGGTCCTGACTCACAGCATCTTGAGAGAACTGGAAAATCAACATGACAAAGTTTGGCAAGCATTCGATCCGTGGAAGTACCGTAAGAATGTATCGGCTTGAGGATCCAACTTTCAGAGCATCCCGAGCGGAGCCCGGATTGGGGGAGAGCATTCGAGGATCCAAACATTTGATCGCCGGCTACTGGCTATTAGGTGGCTATTAGCCGGCTAATACCAATCGAGAAAATTGATTGTTTTTTCCGTCAATTTCATATTCCTCTTTGGGCAGCGTCAAAAACCTCTTCTCTCAATCCAGAAGTCCTGGATTCTTCGATTCCCATGCTGGAGCGTGCGCCCCGTGCTCTTGGACGCAGTGAGAGCAATGCCCCCACTCGTTCCTGCGGAGCTTGCACGTTGCGGACAACAAACGCTGCAGCCTTAATAGAAAGAGATTTCCAGGCGGCTTGTTTGTCACACGCGGCCCAAGCCTTTACCTTCATACTTATTTGGTTAGTTATGGAACCATCTAAACTTTGAGGTGACGTCACCCATTTGTTGGAATGATAGGATCAAGTGCCAATGAAGCAGGTGGCATTCCCAGCTCACTGATGAGTTTGAGCTGTGTGTATTACTATTGGCGATGTGTTTCTTGCTTAACAAATAATGACGTGGAGAAAATGATTACGTAGAGGTGTTGATTTTGATTTGATAAGGCAGATGGTGAGGAGTGTGCGCGGACAGAGCACGCCGCACCACCGCCAGCAAAAATTACTTGGACAAGGCTGTCCGAGGTGTTCTCGCACAGCCTTGTCCGAGTCATTTTTGCTGGCGGTGCATGCTATGGTGAGTGCCCAGTAGAAAGATATGCATGGTGAAAAAAAGGGGTCGCGCGGACCAGAGGCGATGGCCGCAGGCCCGTGTAAGAGCCCCGCAGACCCGATTTGATCATGTATTGACGAATCGGGGCGGGTACTGCGGTAGGAATTAGCCAAGCCGGCGATCAAATTTCCGGATCCTCGAATCTTCACGATTGGGGATAGTCCCCATCCGGGCTGCCGTTTTTAGATATAGGGGGTTAAGAAAAAGCTATTTGCAGAGCGGACTTACCCATTTTGAGCGGCGCTCGATCGATGTTTTGCCGCAAGACATTAGGGTACAAACATCAACTAAATATTTAGCTTAAACAAGCCCCTCTGAATGCGAACGCATTTGCCCTCTGGACCTGAGAAATTTTGTAAGGCTAGGATGCTTTGTGCCCTCCTTGTATGTGGGCTGTTTTACACAAGCTCTTACTGCCTGCTGCGGCAAGTTTTGATCAGTTTCAATAGTTCTTGACGGCGCATCTTAAAGTTGGCGTGCCAAAATGCAGTCCCCTGAGACTGACAGTGACAGGCTGAACTGCAGTTTGACTCAAACTTTACAGGTAGCCCAATCATTTCTGGTTCATTTTCGTTTTCATCAAATAGAACAGTTATGATTCCAGGAGTTTGGGCTTCAGGTTAAACTTGCTAGAGGGCTTGGGAGTGACCTCCAGTATCAGTGAGGATTAGCAACAATTACTGGTGATCTTTGACTCAGTACTCTTGATTCTTAATCCTCAATCTGGGCTGTCAACTTGGCTGTTGGAATTTCAGATCAAGGGTCCAGAGTCAAAGGGATTGACTCATATTCCTTTGCTGCCCAAGATATAGGATCCTTGGTCAGCAAAGGAAGAGAGTTGATTGGGGTTCACAGTGCTGACCAACTCAATCAGGCTCCCACAGCTGGCTGTTCAATGCTCTAGAGCAACAAAGACTCAATTGGGTTTAGGCCATACACTTGGCACAAACTACAACACACTTTGAAATGACCTGCAGAGATAAAAGGGGTTTCAGATGGAGATCAAACCTGGGAAACCTAATGAAATGAATCGAAATTAAAACCATAGACAAGAAATAATTGGATTAGCTGTACCGCTTTCATCTTGTGTTTTGTTTGAACTTTTGGTCCTGGTGTTTAACACCAAATAAATATAGTCTCCACAGTCACCACCAACATATTTGGATTGCATGGAGACATGTTATCTGAAATAGAATTCCCAGATGTGATGCAATAGGCCAAATTATCAAGATAGGGGGCTTGGAATTTGGTCTACAACATGACATGAAGGCATGCTATGTTACCTAGCATGTGTCCATGCCATACAAATATGCTGGAGTGAGTACATCACAGCCATACCTAAGGAGACCAACCTTACATGGTTTCCCAGGCACACCTTGGTGGTTGCCACTCTCATGTTTCCAAAAGGGAGAGTGCAGTGATGTGTAGCTTTAGGAGAGCTACAACTCTCATATAGGCTGCCACAGAGCTAATGAATGGGGCTTATGGGAAAGTCCAGAAAGAGACTTGAGAGGACTTAAGGCATGTTCTTCTCAGGCCAAGAGTTAGCAGTTAGGTATAAGGCCTTCTTCCAGAGGGCAATTACATTTGCATTTAGAGAGGCTTAAAGCATTTGCAGTGGTGAGCCATCAAATTCGGACCTCTATTGCTTTTTTCCAAAATTTAGAGGTCCCCTAAACATTTGGGATGCAATGGTTTGACCCCCATCCCTGGACAGGTATGGGTGATGACTGATGGTTACAGTAACTTTGAGGTGTGAATCAATCATGTTACACGCACTGTAAGGAATGGGGTAAGGCAAATGGATGAATTTGCTGCTTGCCTCTATATCCTCAAATTTGGCGGCGGCCCCTAAATTATTTAGCGATAGGGGCTGCCACTGCACGGATTTTTTTTTTTTTTTTTTGGCAAAATTTGGTGGCTGACCTCTAAATTGAGAGATGCCCACCTCTGTGGATGGTCTTAGTCAAGCTAAACCAAACATCGTTGATGTTTGTAGTCGTACACTAGCAGTCAAAACAGCCACATGCAGCGGTTGCACACGATGTCAAGAGTGTCGACCGACTTCCTATCTTTGGAGACTCTGGACGTCCTTCCTACCCCAAATATTCCGGGGTCCGCTGTGGACGCTCTGATCAATCAAATTCTCAATCAACCAGCGGGTTTCCTCTAGCGTGAAAGAGTTCACCCTTAGAGAGTTGAGCAAGCTCAGAGAAGATCTGACTTAACTTGATCGACATAAGATGCTCTAACAGATTGCTACCCGGCTCTCTGTTCGCTGTGCCCTGCTTGCTGCTAAAGTACTTCCAAACAGATATAGTAGTGCACACCAAAATTGTAGTATGTATCTGATAAATTCTCCCCCCCCTCTCCTCCTTCGACCTACAAGTCAGCCTCAATAGAGTCAATCCTTTGTGGGACAAGTCATACTTTGAGGCTCTGTCCTGATCCTTGTAAAGAGGGAGTGAGGTGAGGTATTCCACCCATCCCTCCCTTTTATTGCTTTATGATCAAACCAATCAACCAAACTCTTCTGTTGCTGCCAAACTCTATTGACCTTTCTTCAAACGAAGCATCGTTTGACTTTCTAATCAGAATATGAAATATACGAAATAATCATTCCGCTTTTCTTTTCTTTTCTTTTTGAAAAACAAAACCATTGGGCTTATAGTTTTGATAAAGAGATTCAAAGGTCAGGGTTGAGATCAAGATCAAATAAATCATCATCTTGATCAGGTGGTGGTGGTCGTCTAGAAGACATTGTAGGATAAGCAGTTTGTGGTTTGACTTGAGTTGGACGAGCTGAAAATATGGATTAGAAAAAAAAGGAAAAATATTATCATCAACTCTCGATCCCATGCATACACAGAAAACAACAAATGCAAGATTGACTATGACAAAAAAATAAAAAACTTACCACCTGTAGCCATACGAGTCTCTCCAACGACAGGTCCTAATTCAATACCTTCGTTAGGATTAATTCCAGACATCTCTTGTCCCATTCTACCTCTACGTATAATATCTTCAGTAGGAAATGGCATTAAAAATCTTAAAGCAGGATCTTGTAAATCTAAACCAGCTGTAGCTGTTGTTGCATTATCAGGATTAGTTGTTGGTGGTACAGGTGGTGCTGAAGTATACGGTGCGATTAATTTGGCATGATTTAAGATTTGGTTCGGTGTTAAAGAAACTACGACCAAATCAAAAAAAAAAAAATCTCGCTCGTCAGTATTTAGGGAAAAGAATGGATTTATATTTAAAGTTTTTGTTTTGTTTACGCGATGCTATACGTCTGAACGTTTGCTTATCCTTTTTACCATCAATACAAACTCTACTAATTTTTTGTTCAGCGTGATAAATTTCTTGAATTTTTGAATCGATTTGATGATAACGTAAATCTGAAATTTTTTCCATTAATTCTTGAATTTGTTTACAATTTTGATCATGTTCTGAATGTAAATTTAAAAGTTGAATAAGATAATTATCCAAGTGACTCAAATCATTTAAAATTTGTTGAGGTGAATGATTTGGGATTATTGTATTTGTAGAAATTTGATGAAAGATTGAATTTGTTAAGATTGAGAAATTATCTAGGAATATTTGGAATTGGCCAGATATAGGTTCTGTTCGATTAGGAGAAGTTGGGATATTGATTTTATTAAGAGATTGAGTTAGAAGTTGTTGAGTTGAAAGCTGTGGTTGAGGTCGAGACCCAGCTGGTTGATGCGTGGAGCGGTTCATATCGAAGATGTTGTAGTATCGTAAGTGAGTAGGAAGAGTGGTGTCACCCGCTAAAAGGTCGAGATCAAGTGCGATAATCAGGTACAGTCGATCACATGTCACACTTTCAGATTACAAGCACCTGTCCTCGACTGTGAGGGTCAGACCGTAACGTGAAATGCGCAGCCGAACCTGAAACTCGTGACAGTTAAAACTCAGGTCAAAAAAAAAGAGAGAGAGCGTGTCCTGTTCCTACATCTCAGTCTTCATAACAATGTCAGTCACACCCATCCAGATCCCATTTGTCATCAAGTACAATATCACCGTTGGATATCAGGCTCCAACCATCAGTAAGGTTTCTGGTAAGCATTCTTTAAACTGATCATGATAGATACCGACGATTTAATCACAAAATGATCGTACGAAGCGCCGGTCAAAAAGACCATTTCGCCAGTCGGACCAGCTTACGCCTCTCATGCCTTACGAGTTAACAAGAAGATAACTATCGAAGATCATGAAGCTATCTTAGCGAAAGAGTTGGAGGCCCAAAAATTTAATACCAACGGAGACGGAGAGGAGGAGATCGATGATGGTGTAGGTGAGGAACCAGAGAGTAGGAGCCTATTAGAATCCGACCCTCGAGAGTGGAAGGTACGTGAATAAATCTCAACTTAATTCTGACATAGCTCACGATACCTAAGATTTTATTTTTACATTTTTATTTTGGTTGACTGTCATAGAATCAAGATCAGTATGCTGTATTGGGTCTTTCTTCGTTGAGATGGAAAGCCACTCCTGATCAAATAAAGCGAGCCCATCGAAAGAAAGTCTTGCGTCATCATCCTGATAAGAAGGCAGGTCAAGCAGGTAACTCTAATGATGACAGCTTTTTCAAATGTATCGCTAAAGGTACTATTCCCTTCATTTTCTCTCTTCCCATTCCCTAAATGAACTCATCAAAGCTGACTCTGAACCTGTTCCAGCTTATGAGGTACTCTCGGACCCAATCAAAAGACGTCAATTCGATTCGGTGGACGAGATGATCGATGATACAGACGTTCCGACTGACAAGGACGTGTCTACTAGCCCGACGGCTTTCTTCAAAGCTTACGGTCCTGTATTTGAACGTGAAGCAAGATTTAGCACTAAGCTACCCGCTCCTAGTATTGGTGATGAAAATAGCACACGTGATGAAGTTGAAGCTTTTTACGACTTTTGGCTCAAGTTTGATAGTTGGAGAAGCTTTGAGTGGAAAGATAAGGACGCTAACGAAGGATCAGATTCGTGAGTACTTTTAAATCTATCTTCTCCCCTTGTACATTCCAAAATTGTAGACAGAAACGGCTTAACGTTCTTTTTTTTCAGCCGTACTGAGAAGCGTCATATCGAGAACAAGAACCGATCTGAGCGCGAGCGTAGAAAGAAAGAAGATAATGCTAGACGTCGTAACATTGTGGAAACTGCTCTCGCTCTGGACCCTCGTATGAAACGTTTTAAGGCCGAGGAACGTCAAGCTCGTGAAGCGAAGAAGAAGGGAGGTAGCAACCCAAGCGGAACTGCGACACCAACTATTTCCGCAGCCGAAAAGAAGGAACAAGAAGAAGCTCAATTAAAAGCTAAAGCTGAACTCGAAAAGAAAGCTGCTGATGAAAAATCAGCAAAAGAAGCAGCAAAGAAGGTCAAAGAGGCTGCCAAGAAGAATCTTAAGAAAGAGAAGAAGACGATTCAAGGCTTAGTGACCGGTTTGAATTATTTCTTACCCGATGGGCAAAGTGCTAATCCTTCGATAATTGAGACTCAACTGAGCGAATTAGATCTCTTGACGAGCGGATTAGAACCCGAAGAGGTCACCGAATTGCGAAAAGCGATGGAACGTAGCGGGAAAGATAAAGCTGCGGTGAAGGCTGTTGTTGTCAAATTTTCAAAAAAGGTGTCAGACGCTGGCAAGGGTAGTTTTGTAGAATTTTCTTAATATGAATTTTTAGCTTGGCTTATACTTGGTCACCATCATGTTGGGATATTCGTCCTTTTATATTTGGATAACCTGCCAACGCTCTAATAAACTTATGTCCGTCAGTGCTCTCATCCCTAACATGAGGACATGGACAAAGTGGAGCAGGCATATTGATGGGAGGTCGGCCAATATTTCCTATTGCCCCGACTCTTACATGGTGGTTTCAGCCTCATACCTCTACTAAAGTTGAAATGTGAATAGCTAAGCGCGACGAGCTTGACACACTCCTCTTACAGGCGCCTGAACCTCCAATATTCTGAACGGAGTGGGCGTCTGCGAGACGACTTTTTTTTTTCGGGCGCAGTGTTGGACTTGAGGCCCCGAAGCTTTCCACGTGTAACTCCCGGCAGTGCCATAGTTTTCGAGTAAGAGTCAGGTGAAGTTGTCTTCTGGCTGGTTTAGAAACCATCGGCATCAAAGAAGTTTCAGTTTCCACCGTACCAAATTATTAAAATATTGTCACTCGAAGCCCGGAGGTCCTTCACACTGTGCCTGGTGACTTGTGCCAAGTCAAGTCTCGACGCAACTCCGAGCATCGACCGAACCAGAAACAGAAGAGTGCGACGATTTTGATTTTTTTCCCAAGTATGGCCTTTCGGGCAATCAAATTCAGCGAAAGTTTTGCACCGACCGTCAAGTTTCGACCATCCCAAGCGATTGCTTCTCCATGGACCACTCGCCCACGATTCATTGTCTTTCGAAGCTACTCTTATTGCGCGCTTGCATCTGGCGAATTTGAGGACTCGAAGGACGCGTTAACAGTGGAACCGATGATCGGGCTTGAATTGCATGTTCAGCTAGCCAGTCGAAACAAACTGTTTTCTTCAGGTTCGTGTGCATGACTCTGACTTTTCATAGGCTTGCGTGTTTTTCTTTACCAGTCTGTGTTTCCGTCCTGCTGCTGCCTTTCAGCATATGGACCCACAGCCGACCTGGAAAGCAACACGAATGTCGCATTGTTCGATGCTGCGATCCCAGGAACCCAACCTGTTCGTTGAAAAGATTCTGATTTTTTTTTTTTTGCTTCACGCTGGGCCCATTCCTGCCCATCCCGCTATACTAATCTTGAAATCCGCGAATACTAGATCCTATCTTGGGATTGTCTGAGGCTAGCTCTCGTGGCTTCCTTAGCACTGCAATGTGACATACAACAAAAGAGCGGGTTCGATCGCAAACATTACTTTTACCCCGACCTACCAGCTGGATACCAAATCACTCAACATTATGGTTCGTCTACTGCCTTTAATCCGATGTTTAATTTTCCTACGTGGGGCCTTTCATCTCATGACATTCGTTTTTGTGTAGCCCCGATTGCAAAGGGTGGAAAGGTCAACATAGGTCCTAAAGATGGATCTCCCCGCACCTTTGATGTACGCATTAAGCAGGTCCAGTTAGAACAGGTTTGCACTGCGTCCGCTCGCTTGTCACTTTATAATTTCTTTGACTGAGGCGTATTTTTCCCTCGTCAGGACACTGCCAAATCTTATGCTGATCCACTTTCCACCAATACCCTTATCGATCTGAACCGAAGTGGGGCCGGACTGATTGAGATCGTCACCGAGCCGGACATTCAGTCAGTTCGTATCTCCGTTTGGCATGTCCTACTTTAGCCATACGCCTGACCTCAAATTTATCATCATGTAGAACTGCACGCGAGGCGTCCGTGTTTGTGCGCAAACTTCAATCCATGCTGAGGGCTACTGGTGTCTCTAGAGGTAATATGGAACAGGTTTGTGTGATACCTTGTCTCAAAGCCTTAGAAAAAGTACCTACCAGGCTGTACTCCCGATCGGAATAGGGTTCATTGAGATGTGATGTCAACGTCTCAGTACGGGCGAGGGGTTCAACGGTGTGCGGTACAAGATCCGAGATCAAGAATGTGAACGGGCTGGGAAACATTGAACAAGCTATCAGTAAGGACATTTCAACCTATTTTGGGAACGCGATTGAGCTTTGAAAATCGCGACCAATTGTCTAGCATACGAGGTTGCAAGGCAGTCCGCTTTGCTTAATCACCATGACCCGTTGGCGTCCGAGACCCGTGGCTTCGATCCGGCAAGCAAAACCACTTTCCGCCTACGTAGCAAAGAAACCGTCACCGACTACAGATATATGCCTGATACCGACATTCCCCCGATTGTGATCCCACCGGTGCGTGTGCATTATCGCTGTGCGTGAGATCATCATGGGCTCATTCCTCAATTTTGGTAGGCAGTCGTGGAGCGCTTCCGAGAACTCGTTCCTGAACTCCCAAGTCAGACTGTCACGAGGGTCGGAATCCAGTACAAACTTGCCGACAAGATCTGCGAGATATTGCTGGCGATCGGACCCGAAAGTATAGAAGAACTCGCGGATTTTGGTATTGGGATGCGGTTCTTTGAAGCGGTCATGACTGCTGCTGAACCAGGAACGAACTCCAAGCAAGTTGCTGATTGGTATGCTGGCTTGACCGGACCTTTCCATTCCTACTTCTCACTAAAATTTGAGATGAAGACCTCCAACGAGCTCATCAACAACTCGCACGACCTCTTAACAGGATCATACACGACTTGCTTGGCCAATTGACAAAACATCAAATGGCATTTGTTGATAGCCCCATCGCTCCAAGTGAACTGGCCCGTCTGGTCAACAGTGTGACCAAGGGAGTGCTCCCCAGTGTGTTATACAGTTCACTCAAATCACACATCACACATTCCCTTGCCCAGCATCAATGGATTTGGAATTGTTTTAAAGAAAAACTGACCAGCCTTTTCTCTTGGTGTTACTTGCGTCTTCATCACTGTGAACCAGGACCCATTGCGCGCGAAATGCTCAGTCGCGCGGTGGGACAGGAAGTCTTTACATTGTCCAAAGAACTTGACAACTACATCACATCAATCAATTCCAATACACCCGAAAATCAGATATCGCCGGATCAGCTGGCACAAGAGTTGGTCAGAGATATGACTCGCGAAGTGACATTGATCCAACGAGGCCGACATGACCAGATTGTCGGAAAGATGGTGGGTGAAGGGATGCGCCGGAGCCAACGGCGCGTCGACCCCCGGCTTCTCAGGTCCGCTCTCGAAAGGCTATTGAATTTGTCACCTTCCTCGACTGGCCATCAATAAAATTTTGTATGTCCGTCTCTGACTGGGAACAATGTGAAGCTAATTGGGGTTGCCGTCGCACATCGGAGAAGAGATCACAGATGGTTTGTAGCTTGTCATCGTGTACATAGGGAACTGTATGGATCATTTACAATGCTATTGTTATACAGTGTGAAGATCAATGATTATCAAGATGGTATCTCATCCTTGCAGCATACACCATTTTTGAGAAAAATTATGGCCTACACTACCTCAAGTTTCCATACCCCTTGAACATGTAGTTTTGTTTAACAAGTGTGCAGTGGTGTTATTCATCAACAATCAATGTTAACCTTGGTGTATGAATGTCCCAACTACGGTGATATAAGTTACTTGCAACACGGATTGTTCCGGTACATCTGGACTGCAATAAAAAGAAGTGTCTAAGGCTCACACAACAATACGTAGGGGGACTCTGGCCGTGTGTTTGGAGGATTTTTTTTTTTTTTTTTTTTTTTTGTTCTGTATGACCATTTTAAGAATTGTAAAAAATATCTGGCAGTGAGTGAGTCTGAGGGGTTTTTTTTTTTTGAAGGTTGTGATAATTTAAAGACACCGAGTTCCTGATAATGTACATGTGCGTATAAGTATTTCTAGCCTCTCATTTCCTGTTAAGGTGTGGGTGCTAACCTAAGGTTGGCACGACAAATGAGGAGAGAGAGAGAGGTGGATGAGCTGAATGTGCTCATGACCTGGGTAGAGATAGATAGCTAGCTTAGGGGACAGCCATGAGTCATATCCGTAGCTGAACCCGACCACATCTTTACTCCTACTCGACCTCTTCTGTCTCCTTGTTACAGTTACAGAACCACCTTTGTCTCACAGTGTTGTTTTTTGTACTCTTATGAAGAGGAGGCATCGCACTATAAACATTTTTATTTTTTTTGAAAAAATGCCATGAGTCATAAGAGAGGAGTAATAGATTGATTAGAGGCTTTGTTTGGATTACATGTGAATTGAGTGTATGGATGAGATGGGTGGTTTTTTTTTTTTTGAGTGCATTTTGATTTTACATTTCGCACTAATTGTAACCTATTTGTTCTAATTACAGGTCGACTACAACCCGTCCTCTGTCTAACTAACTTGACGAACCTTTGACCGAGATATAGAATCCAGCCAAGGTTCACTGAGAGTCTCAAATGCCTGTTGGAAAACATGTACAAAAGAAGGAATGTATGTGCTCGCAGTTAGGGTCTCGCGATGACTCGCTCAGAGTGACTAGGCTGAAAGACCCGTGGCGCCGCCGCGTGTATGTCTCGGCGACGCCATGTGTCGGGATTGTATGCTGCCACTTGTGAATACAAGAATGAGACCTCGGGGTCGGTAGAGGAAACAACAGAAGCTATACGGAGAACAAACTTAGGAGGCTGGCGAACAAGTAGTCTATGTAGAGGAAGTACAAAGGTATATGTGTAAAGTAAAAGATACAGTCTCGGGAGCAGGAGAACATCGCGACCAGAGAGCGGAAACGTGATCGGTGCCGGGGATGTGGAACATGTGTGTTGGTGTGGGTGGGCGGTGTAATGAATGGATGCTTTCTTCATTTTTCCTTCTTTGATTTCAGTAATTATTTCGCGAGATTTTACATTTTACACACTGTCTTCCATACTTCTTAACATATCTTCAAATCAAATATCTCGACTCTCATGTTTTCTTTACTCACTTTTCTACTCAGGATAGACAAGTTGGTTAAACCTCGACTTAGTCAAGCGACGCATCAGACGCGTTCTGTTTTACTACTTATAGTCCTAGGTTTAATCATTCTTGATTCCTTTTTCCTTCGTGGAATTCTTTTGTCACAAAACCTTTTGTATATGTATTCAAATTTCACCTTAAAATCAAAATCATCATTGATTGTGTCGATAAAACTATAAAGAGATTCCAAGCATGATCATTACAGGCGGGACTTCTAAGAAAGAACTAGTGGAAATGATAGGTGAGGGAAGGCCTGAACTGTAGTATATGAGAGTTTCGATGGGAAAGTGGATGAATGATTTGCGGGGAGAGTGAGGAGGCGCGAAGCATGGTGGGATGGATGAAGTATATACTTCTCCTGACGCTTGTTGAAAGCTGGATTCTGGAATGTATCATTCGTTGGGGTATGTCAGTTTCAGGGAAGTTAGTCACCGTATCATTTCACTTCGACGATATCGCGGCACATCTATTCCGCTTTGTTGATCGGGGCACCAACTACGAATAATAATGATAAAAAAAAGAAATAAACAGAGTACAAATGGGTGAAACAGTTGTGTAGTTATTGTGTCTCGATGGTCTGGTATTAACGGAGGTTCGGAAAATGATTCGAATCCTCAATGTAGTCCGCCAGAAAAGGAAAAAAAAATTGTCGGGGTGTCCAATAATTTTGATGCACTATGGAACTCTACTTTTATTTCTTCATCGAGCGAGGGCGTGGGGCGACTTTTTCGGCTTAGAGCGCGCTTGCGAGGGGACAACTTTTTGATTTTCCTGTACTATTTGCCCATAGAACGAAACATGCGGTCTGCTCATAGAGCGAGATATGGGGACAATTTTTTGTTTCCTCTGTGCTATCGGCTGATCATGAATATTTTCATTTTTCCGTTTCTTCGGTGCTACCGGCTGATAGTGCGAATATACGGGGTCAACTTGTTGTTCTACGTGTGCTATCCGCTGATAGGACGGATTTATGGAGTCCTGTGTTTGTCTCATGTATGTTGGGCTACCTGGACGTTTATATGCTATTGGAAGGACAGCTGAATTGATGTCAACAAAGGTCAGCTACGAATCACGTGTGTACTGTATGTGAAATGCCGAGTGCGACTGATAAGTGCGGTAATGGTACTGACCTTGAACACCGGAACTTAAATGATCCTCAACGGAAGTTGTATGATCCTCCTTGAACTTCAAATTACCCAGAATGTAACTCGAAAGATCCACCACAGTGGTGGGAGGGGATAAATCGAACAGGTCCGTGGCTGAGCTCAACTCCTTGTACAATTTTTTCGCAACATCTGCAATATCATCTTTTTCCCTCTTGTCTGCGGGGTGTAGGTAGATGTTTCCAAGGCCCACCTGTACCTCTCTCACCAAATATCCCTGTTGTTTAGTAAGCGGAGGTTAGTTCTCACGGCTTTCTTGGAGCGACGTGACTCACAATAAGTAAAGGAAGGAGAGCAGGTCGAAGAACTCACCAAACCTTCAACGCGGTACTGATTGAGAGAGGTTTCATCAAAGGGAAAGATGTTTGGTAGTATTCCCATAAGTTTCGTCAGTTTTTCTTTTAGCGCTGGGTGCTGCGCGTAAGCGTGGCTCCATAAAACCTGAAAGACTTGAACCATTCTTTCGAGTGTTTTCTCCACTTCGAGATTCACTAGCACGAGCGCGTCCCCAAAAACGAACTTCCGCTGATAGTACACGTTCCGAGCGAAGATCGCAGCCAGCAAACCAAAGAAGTGCTTTCCAAGTTCACGGGGCCACGTGTCCTGTGATTTTGAAATAGAGGGCAAGATCCTCGCCCATGCCGTTATCCGACGCTCGATTTGTTCAGTAGTTTTCTCAGGATTCGCGATCATTTTGTATATTTCATACTCCACCCGAAACTCAATAGGTATCGTATTAGGACGAATCTCTCTGCGGAAGTAGTCAATAAGCTGGATCCGCCCTTGAATATCGAATAGTGTCCCAGTGGCCGAAGACAGCTGATCTCTTAGTTTTCTAAAAGGTAATTTATCAAACTTCCAGATTTGAAATAATTCTCTCATTAGCCTTTTTCGTGTTGCGTCGTCCAAATCTCTCGCGAATCGGGCAGTTTCCCAGTCTACATAATAAGGAGGCGTCACCTCACGCAGGAAAGCTAGCGCAAACCACTCGCAGCGTTGTTCAGGCTTGCCAAACGTCTCATCCTTGCGCATTGCCCAGAATTCGAACAGAGCCTGACTGAAAACATGTAGGTATTTTAACCAGGTTTCCATCTCCTGAGTGTGAGGAAATATGTTGTGATCGGTCTCGAAGGAAGATCTTTCCATGACGAGTTTTATGATTGCACGCCTTCCGATCTGCCAAATTCGAGGACTTTGACTCTGTGATAAAGCTTTGTGGTGGTCGAGTGACAGAATTGCCTTTTGAACCAGGATGACTCTGTTCCAGCATGCGTCGAACGTTTTTTGAGCGAATTCCCCATTGGTAGCAGCTTTTTGGATCTTGGTACGTTGATTTTGCAGAAAATCTGTGAATTCGGGATCAGATGGAAGCAAATTTCTCCCTTGGCAATCTTTACATAGATTTTCGAAAACTTTCACTAGATCTTGTTTCGGAGGATCATGTGCTAATTGACTAGGTCCTACGGCGCGCATCTCTTCATGAGGGAATCAGATGATTCAATATGCAAAAACATTGGTTAGCAAATCTTCGAATTCACAGCGATTTCTCCCGACGGGTGTGTGTGTGTGCCACCGCTTCCTCAAAGATTTATTAAAATTTTGACATAAAACCCCTGCTCTTGAGTACTTTCTACATACCTTTCACGTGTTCTATAACATTTTCTAAGGGAAATTCACTGTGGAAGGGTAAAACAGAGTCGTCGAACTTGAAGTATGCTGGTTCAAACGGTGTACTCAAGAAACTAAAAGGGCTCTTCGACTCTGACCTGAGATGTATTAGGGGGACATGCTGCGATGCGGACGGAAGATGTGAAGGCACTAAAACCTGCAGTGGAGAAGCCATTGCGGATGGGTTTCTTGACAGTAGGACACAAGCCAGGACAATTCGGTGCCGAAGGTGCATTAGGCAAAATATACTGAAATATGGCGACTAAACTTTGGCTTCAAGAAGGCTGGCAAGCAGCACGAGGGGTTCCGCCTTTTATGATTGGGCTCAAGACAAACAAGGATTGGTCAGGACCATCGAGAGATAGGTATTCAAGCTGATGGAACGTTTTGCAGGACGCATACTGCAGGTTTTTGCGCGCGCTGCTGTTTGGTTTAGAGTTTTCTAAAGGAACATGGCTGATGGAAGCCCTCAGCTCTCGGGGATCGTAACAAAGTAGGGTGTCGTAGGCTGCATTGATGTTAATTTTCAATTGGGTTGAAATCGGGTGGAACGTTGTAACAAGCGATACTGGCATTTTGCTCGATCAGGGAGCCAAAAACGCGAGTTCCGCGCCTTTTTCCGACATGTCACGGGGCGTTCATAACTGGACCACACACGGCAAATATAACGCCCGTAGGCTTGGGTCAAAGGTGAAAAGTAAGATGTCTGGAGTTATCGCAAGGGGTATAGAGTATTTCGAAGCTAAGGGCTGCAGCCGAAACGTGTTAATCGAAGTCTTGAGTAAGTCCCTCTCTCTCTCTCTCCACGCCTGTCGGGGGTCAGTCGGGTCGGAACATTAAGTATGACCAGACTGTCCTCGCCTGGCAGGTGCGACATATATACTCCTCCGATAGGTTTAGCCTAACCCTAACCCTCACTTGGCTTTGGCTAAGCTGTGTATCCCGCATGGTCGTAACGAAAAGGATGTCTATCGCAATATGTACAGTAGTTTCGATAAATGTTGTCACCGGCTCTTCACTGATGGTCCGCGCGCGGCCAGCCAATCTCAGTGAAGAGCTGGTGACAAAATTTTTCAAAACTACAGTACCAAGTATGTGGTGTAATTGAGCAAAAAAAAAATGAGAACCTTGTAGAATTGAGGAACACCACAGCAAGATTCTACAACCGTTCTCAAAATGAATCGCCCACCCCTCGATTTTGAGGAAGAAAAATTCAGTAGGTTTGGCCTAAATTAGTACGAGAGAGTAGACCTGTACACACCTGTACAGGTCTTAGAGCAGAGCTTGCTGATACGAGCAAGCTAAGCTGCCCACCACTGCAGCGGCCTCTCTGGACCTGGACTCCCCAGAATGCCCCCATCTCCTTGCACTGTCCGCCATCCGTACCGACATACCGCTCACCCCTGGCTCCCTTCCTCCTGACCCATCCATCCGATACCATCGCCGATGTGGAACTCCAACAGTGCCTTGCTGTTGGCAGAGCTTGGAAGGGAGGAAAACACAACAATAATACTCAAAAA
>MU167244.1:399894-424164 GCA_015951145.1 Cronartium quercuum f. sp. fusiforme G11 | reverse complement strand
ATAGTAATTCCATCGCACCTAATCCTACTGACACTGCATCGCATATCTTGGGGTGATAGAACATCGGATAGGCCCATCCAATACAAATATCTTGGCAGTGTCTCTACAGTGCTAATGCTATCCTCAATTATCCAGCTGTCACCCTGTCTGTATCAAGGTGACTTGTTGACAAGAGCAGACACCACCAAGAAATTGCATCACATAGAGGGATGCTATGTCACATAGCAGGCCAAGATGCGATGCAATAGGTCTATTTTCCAAGGTAGGGACCTTGAAAAATGGCCCATGGTATCACATGAAGACATGCTATGTTACATAGCAAGCTTCCATGCATGGAAAATATGTTGGCAGTGAGACAAAGAACTTTTTTAGTTCTCCGATTGTTCTTGTTTTTCACCCAGAGCCAGGACAAGAGCCTTCCCTTTATGCAAAGTAACTTCCTTTTCTTTTTGGTCAATGCACCATGCACTGAAAGGTGTGTACTGTATGCCTGTTGTTGTGCATGTAGATGGTCATAGAAATAATAATTATTATTATTACATATAAACATACAATAGTAATGGGTATTGGTAGAGGTGGAATGCGTGTAAAAGGGGTTTTAAAGGTGGAAAAGTGTTACAATTATTGATAAAAAGTGAAAAAAGGGAGTATTAAGGTAGAAGGGACTTCTATGGTGGCATTATTCCTTTCCCAGAACATTGATAGAATGTTATACACGGTCACAAACATACTTGTTCCTCAAAAAGGTCTTGTATTACCATGTAAATTACTAAAAATCCATAATTTCAAGTTTACAGGTTTTCTATCTCAGTCAATATTGAAGTTATGCTAGTAGTACAAAAATAGAAAGTACACGGAAGCATATTAAAAACAACTTTCATTAATGCATGGAAGAAGGTTTATAAGTAAATTAAAAAGAAACCCTTATACAATAAGAAAAATAGCATTAAAATACTTGAAAAAATTGGTGTATTCAATGTTGGTGTGTAAAAGCTAGAGGAGTTAAGTCATTTTGAAGATGAGGTGCTATTTTCACGAAATTTAGGTGGATCAAGGACTGATCAAGAGGAAAGGTACTAATGAAAGTAGCCTAAAATTTTAATGTGCATCAGATGGGGAGGTTTTCTTCGTGCTGTGAGGTTTCAGTGTGTTTTGGTAGCTTGAGAGTATGTTTGTTGTATGTGCTGATTGAGAAACAGTGGATTTTTAGTGGATTTTCTTTTTATTTGAAGATGTGCTAGGAGTTAATTAATTGTAAAGAGGGATGGACCTTTGTTTTTTTCACTTTTTTGGTTCTCAGGCTCATGGTTAAGCCTAGTTGTGTGCTCTTTGGTTGTAGGAGGCTTATGTATAAGAAGGAAAGGGGGATCTCATGTTTTTCTGCATCTAAGTCCTTGATTATTATTAGTGAACCCCTTATAAATGTTAAAGACTCATTAAATTATTCATAATTAAATCCCTTCTCAGTGTTTTAGGATTGTAGTGTTTCGTGGAAAAACAAGAATAGGGTTATTGTTTGTGTTGTGTGATCTTATAAGTGTCTTTTGACCTTATTCCCTGTGATTTTGGGTATTACAAGTAGCTCTTTGATTGGGTTAGATCCCCAGTTCTTAAAGTCTCTTGTAGACTTAGTTGTGATCATTGTTTTTGTGGTTTTCAATCACCACTTTATCTCTTAGCCAGGGTAATACCTGTATAACATCTGTTGAAGCATAATTCTGCCCCTTAGAGCAGCATCCCCCTTATCTTTGTGTTGTTGAATCAAAGTTCTTGCTCAAGCTCTGCCCACCAAATTGGGAGTTCCACACTGTGTATCACTGCACAGTTCACAATTGTACTTACAACCATAAAGCAACATCATGATGAACATGGATCAGTGACTTGTATTGAATGGACATGAGTAACAGGGGTGGGCTTGAGCCCTTGGGCCACCACCCCCCAGACACTAAGGCACTGGATTTGAGAGGGATTCTGAGGTTATTTCAAACATGACACCATGTGCTCTTGTCAACAAGTCACCTTCATATGGACAGGGTGAGCCTTGTGAAAACAGTAGTCACTCCAGCTCAAGTGGTTTAACCTCTTTGTGTTTTATCTTAAAAGATCTCTGCCCAGAGTCTACCAAGATGAAAGATACAGATTGCACCTGGTCCATATGAAGGTGACTCATTGATGAGAGCACACAGTGTCATGTTTGAATTCACCTCAGAATCCCTCTCAAATCCAGTGCCTTAGTGGCTGGGGGGTGGTGGCCCAAGGGCTCAAGCCCACCCTTGTTACTCATGTCCATTCAATACAAGTCACTGATCCATGATCATCATGATGTCAGCTCATGAAAATCAGTATGATTGTGAACTGTGCAGTGATACACAGGCATACAGTACACACCTTTCAGCACATGGTGCATTGAGTGAAAAGAAAAGGAAGTTACTGGATTTGCATAAAACAATGTCCAGAAAAAAAAAAGTGTGTGAGGTTTAAACCCACTTTTGAGCCAATACCCAAAATCTGGTACTTGAAGTTCTGCTTCAGGTTCTCCCTCACCATTACCCATCACCCTCCCCTCCAAATGTTTCAACCCCTTCAACTCAACCCAATCCAGCTCTCTCCCATCCATCATGGGTTATGTCTTTTACAGTGCCAAGACCAAGGTCATGGCTGTGCTGCCAATCCTCAACAGCAAGACTGACATTGAGGTCCACACAGCCATAATGGATAACCCATGCAACAAAACAATCAACTGTTGGGTAGTGCTTTATGAGAGAACTAGGCAGGTCATTCAAGATCCAGCCAAGTATGATCAACAAGGGAGACCCACCTTCTTCAGCAATTAAGATTGAGAATTTATCTGCATTCTGGTAGCTGAAAATCCAATGCTCTTCCTAGATGAGATACAGGAAGCAATCTATGACAAGACTGGTCTCTTGCCCAGTCTTGAAACTGTCCACCTGGAACTCACCACTTGCCTAGAAATCACATGTAAGAAGGCTTGAACTTCCAACATCTGCAAGGATTTTTATCAAAGAGCCATATATCAAGCTTTGGTTCAATACATCCCAGCAGAGATGTTTGTATTCAGTGGTAAGTGAACTTTCTATTACTCCATTCTTTCTTTACTTTCTGGCCCATGCTTGGATCAGACATACTGACATTGATGATGATCAGATGAGAGCACTATTTTTGAGCATGATCTCATTTGAGTCTATGGTCAATCACCCTTGAACAAGCTGGTGACTTGCTGGGTTCACCACAGCAATCAATGAATTGTACAGTCATATTTTTGAGAGGTTATGAGTTAGTGTTGTTTTTTTCTTTTAAAAGAAATCAAGAGGAACTAGTTACAATTTGAGTTGTCAAATGGGCTAAATAGTACACAAGTGTTTGTTCACATCATGTCTTTCTTTTTTAAATAAGTCAATAATATGCACAGTTATAGAAAAGGTTGTACTTGAATTCACACTGGAATTCAGTTGGATTGACAACTTCATTGCCAGACTGGGATGCAGATGTATCTAGAACTTCCATAGCCATGGTTTCTTGGCCTCAAAGGGATGGGAGAGAGCTGGATTGGGTTGTGTCAAAGGGGTTGTGTCAGCCCTGAGCACCAAAGTGCCACATACTAACAAGGGCAATTACAACTCATACTCAGTTTCAAGAGTATAAACACAATACTGTACTTACCAACTGAAAATTATTATTAGAGAAATGGATTCTACACATAATATTACATATAGTTACATATTACACCTAAGATAGAAGAGTTGTAATTACTACTGTAACATAAGTGTAAACAAGTTACCATAACCAACACACATGTTATCCATACATAACTCCAGGTTATTATTACATCAATGAAAACTACATGTAACATTACATATAGTTACATATTACAACTAAGACAGAAGAGTTGTAATTAGTACTGTAACAGAAGATTGAACATGTTACTATGAACAATACATATGTTAACCATATGTAAATCACATGTTATTATTACAGTAATGGAAACTACATATAAAATAACCTATAGTTACATATTACAGGAAACACAGAAAAGACATAATTCACACTGTAAACTATGTGTAATTATGTTACACAGACATGTACACTTATAATGGATAAGTATTAAGTGTAATATTATGGTTGATTTGGATTCTACGGACTAAATAACCTATAGTCTTATTTTAGAGTTAAGTGATAACTCTATTGCCTAATTAAGTAACAATACAAACAATACATTTCAAAGAAATGTACTGTAGAACTTCAATACAGACTAGCTAGTGTAGTTTTAGAGCTACAGTTGATATAATGACAGTTCTATTAATTAAACACATGTTTTACTCCAAGGAACTGTCATCAAATGTACTGTAGCTGTACTAGTGACATGTGTAATCACTGCCAAGAAAATTGCATCGCATAGAGGCATGCTATGTCACATAGCAGGCCAAGATGCGATGCAATAGGTCTATTTTCCAAGGTAGGGACCTTGAAAAATGGTCCATAGTATCACATGAAGACATGCTATGTTACATAGCAAGCTTCCATGCGATGAAAAAATGTTGGCAGTGAATACAGTAACATTGATCATAGACAGATCCTTGAGCAATATAAAGGATTACACATAGTTGAATCATGGACAGATCAACTATTTGATATGTAATTTGACCTTGAGGGTGACAAACACACGCATGTGAACCTGTCACACAATGTACAGTAGTACAAATAAATATTCACACATGGTACATATAAAAATGACATGTGAAATGACTTTAATGAAATAATCACGAGGAATTTAATCTAGCTTGTCAACCAGCACACTACAGGTGTTCATTTCATCCTTGACCTCAAGTAATAAACTGTTTATTATTGGTCCAAAAAAGATAGATTAAAACTACTAGTTCAATAACTACTGTAATCACAAAATAAAGGAATCAAAAGTACTCTACAATGGGAAAGTCCTTGATTCAAATTGAATACACAAAATTGTGAGTACCCTCTAGGCCTCAGAACATCTATAAAAGAGCCTCCTTGAGCTCGTGGTAATTACAGATCATCACTTACCACTTCAACAAAGAAATATCTATACTCATAAGTATAAAATCAACATACCCATCTTATTATCTAAAGATTATCAGTGGAGTTGTCTGTTCTTATTTCTAGAAGTCTAATTTCATGATCATCCTTCTTTATTAGAGTTATTTGATTGGTTTCTTGCTTTATTACATATGCCAGATCTCTATCACATCCCTAACCACTATATTTTGACAAATCCTCCCTCTAGAAGTAAAACAAGAGTCAGTTGATTTGTCATACCTTTTATATATAACTTTAGACATGTTTCTGGATCAAGTACTGACTACTTGGACACTCTATAACCTTCATTCAACCCTGGGTTAATCAATCCCTGTTACACTACCTTGTGTATAATGAAATCTCACCTAGAGTGATTCACTGCCAAGATATTTGTATCGGATGGGCCTATCTGATGTTCTATCACCCCAAGATATGCGATGCAGTGTCAGTAGGATTAGGTGCGATGGAATTACTATTGGTATCTAATGCTCCGACACCATATCGCAGTGTAATTCCATCGCACCTAATCCTACTGACACTGCATCGCATATCTCAGGGTGATAGAACATCGGATAGGCCTATCTGATACAAATATCTTGGCAGTGAAGCTCCAATGTTCTTTAATGAATATTCAAGCTTTTGTTGTGGTTAATTGGAATGTGGGAAGAGGGGGGGGTTTATATACTCTCTCAGGTCCTCAGTAGAAAGATTTACCTGTCTCCTACCTTTATAGACACTGCCAATCACTGCCAAGATATTTGTATCGGATGGGCCTATCCGATGTTCTATCACCCTGAGATATGCGATGCAGTGTCAGTAGGAATAGGTGCGATGGAATTACACTGCAATATGGTGTCGGAGCATTAGATACCAATAGTAATTCCATCGCACCTAATCCTACTGACACTGCATCGCATATCTTGGGGTGATAGAACATCGGATAGGCCCATCCGATACAAATATCTTGGCAGTGCCATCCTGTATTCGACATTGGAGGTGGGTGCCAGCTGGGGGTCTCCAACCAGAATTCTAATCATGTAACACCCACCTACAGTGGTGCATGCAGTTCACATACATAATTTTCACTTCCATTTTATATACATTCACCCAAATATTGTGAAATCCCAACCTAAGAACTTAGGTTAGATTTAACATAGGTAGGACATCCCTGTTACACCCTATCATTGACCCTTTTAGGACCATCTTTTGCCAAAATGCTTTGTAATTTATGACATATACTGAGCTTCATACTTGACTTAGAAGGGATCAAAAAGTCTTGTTAAGCTAAACTACTAGAATTTACTCTCCAAGACTACTAAAGAACTACATACAGTTCAGCTGGCTTTCTACCCACAGACATGGCGCAGAGCTTAGAGTGAGATGAAGGGTTAAAGAATGATTAGTCCTAAAAAGGAAATAATTGATATGAATAAGTGATGAGGTAAAAGAGCTAGAATGGTTTTTGTTCAAGAATTTCTTACATGCTTATGTGAGAACATATTTTTGTATAAATATGTTCCTTCGTGAACTTTTTTGTAAGCTTTCCTTACTCACTAATTCTCGCTATTTTTACTTACACATCACTTTCTTCTACCACCATCAGGTGTGTACTTGTGCTTCTATTGTTGATTAAGATCCAACTTAAAGCATTTTACCCACACTAGCGGTCTTAAGTCTGCCTTTGTTTATCATTTTTATCTTTGTCTCTATGGTTGATTTTGTGAATTAGAACTCACTCGTTCTCGCTATTTTTACTTACACATCACTTTCTTCGACCACCCATAGATGTGTACTCGTGCTTCTGTTGTTGATTAGGATCCAACTTAAAGCACTTTACTTACACTAGCGCTCTTAGACCCTAGATAGGTAACCTAGGTTTAACGAAAAAAAAGTGCCCCCGTGGTGTATTACACTCGGTCTTCGGTCTTCATTCGATTGAACACCGAGCAGCAGGTACACCTTTCGAAGTCCCACGTTGTCAACCACGCCCGATCAGTCCTGAAAGGAGATCTGTGTCTTACAAGTCATTGGCCTGGTCCATATTTTTTGTTTCATATAAAATGCAAGCATTTTGAGACTTGTGATACTTATGCATAATTGATCGAAAAAATAAAAGACAACGGATCGAAACAGCAATCAGCATTTCAACGTAATTTAGGAGTCATGGCTTGAGAGTCAGTAAAATGATCACCACCTGTGATTCATCTTGATATTGTATCTCGAAAAACTTTCACCTCTCCCTTTATCTTTTCCACCAGTGATCCTTGAACCCCATCAACTTTATTACGATTGACATGTACTTGCTGTTGTTTATCTTCTTTTTGCTGGTTTCTACTCCGTCTGCAAAGTCTTCAATGATTCCATTCAAGGAAGACACACGAACTTCTTTTGTGTCTTCTTTACCCTCCTCTCCGAAGAACGGGGGCACAAAAACCAGCCCCAGGTATTCTCACGCAATGGTAGACACTTATTCAGAGATTTCACATCGTTCAGCTCCATCGTCACCCTCGCAAATCATGAGTTCTAAGGCGTCTTCAAACAGGCTTAAGCTGGGAAGTACTTCCCATGGCTTTGGTGCAAGAGTTTCAGAGCCAAAATTTTCCTTGCAACATGCCATGGATGAGTGGCGGCCGAAGCAAGCCCGTTCCGTGAACTCCTGGGAACCTGAAACCAAAGGGTTGTCTGATGGCAGTTTCTTATCTACACCAAGTCATTCCCTCACTACACCTAGCGACAGATTCATATCCAGCATTCGAGATACTCCTGTAGATACTTCTTCTTTGAATGAATCTGCCACTGTATCTAGTTCGAGCTCCACAAATAAAACGAAGAAAATCCCTTCCAAAAAAAACCCCTACCCCTCTTTTGTCGATTGGGATCCAGAAAGACAACCTTACCTATTGCCCAGTAAACTAAGCGGTTGGTCATCCATCTAGAAAAAAAACCCCTTGAACACGTCTCCAAACTTGAAAACTTTTGAATCATTCCTAGCATATACAACCTTATTTAGAAATTTTCCCAATTTTAAAGACATCCAAGCTATGTCAACACACGTGGAAAATGTTAAAGCGCTCTTGAACACGAAGAATGTGGATAGGGATGCGAATTTGAATTTTTATAAATATGCTTTAGAAGGTGCTTATAGACATGGTCACACAGCTCTCAACCAAGGCAGTTTAACTTATGCGGAGAGGATTTGGGCGCTTGGAACCCTGGTTTTTCTCCATTCTCTCCAACATCCAAAGGGATTTCGAGTTGAAGTCACACCGCAAATGAATCTGAAGGTTTATCTTGAGTGGCTACTCGTTCAAGGTGTGTGACATATTTGATATCTTCAACATATCTGTAGCATTTTTTTCCCAAACTCTTACACAACTACAAATAGCACTGCCAAGATATTTGTATCGGATGGGCCTATCCGATGTTCTATCACCCCGAGATATGCGATGCAGTGTCAGTAGGATTAGGTGCGATGGAATTACACTGCAATATGGTGTCAGAGCATTAGATACCGATAGTAATTCCATCGCACCTAATCCTACTGACACTGCATCGCATATCTTGGGGTGATAGAACATCGGATAGGCCCATCCGATACAAATATCTTGGCAGTGTAGACGTGGGTGATTTGATGTTAAAAGAATTGACTACAACTGAGAAGAGCTCTGTCATAAAGTCATCAGGTCCTAGTAAGTAACTGACACTGAAGACATTTGTGACCATAAGCTTTATTCATTCTGCTTTCAAATGTCCAGGTGTGAGAGAAACATTTGAAAGAGCTCAAATCCTGAGTCATCTTGAAAAAATGTCTCTGGACCAACACCCCAATAAACCACACAAAAAAGTTGAACAAGATCATATCTTCATACCTTCTCAAAGGCACCATTCCTGAGGATAAAAAGAAAAATTTACTCAAAGAGATTCGAGGCTTGTTGGAAAATCCTAAAATCTTTAGTTGGGAGAAAATTTGTGCCGCTGAACTCTGGATGCACCTGGCAAGATACCATGATGATTGTGATTTTATGGAATTTAAGAGAGGTGGGTCTTCTTTGATGTTTTTTTAGCCGCTAATCCGTTTGGTATACTGACTTGTGTTCTGACGTTCTCAGGTTCTGAGTTGATTTCAGCGCCAAGGCGATCCTTCTTAGCAGATAAGGTGTTGCATGTGTCAAACGAAAAAATAAAGGACGTGGGTAAGCTTATGATCGAAATGAATATACCAACAGATAACAATATAACGCTGCAATCACGGCAAGCATATATTTGCATATTGCGATTCCTTTGTCTTGTCGATGCAACCAAAGAAACCAATGTTACACTCCTTTTTGAAGGGTTGTTCTATTTGATAGAATACGATACAAAGTTTTCCCTTCAATTCATTGAAGAATTTCACACATTCAACAGGTTCAAGGAAAATATGCTCATTTTGGCCAAGAAGGTTTTATCTCAACCAGAATCAATATCCGGAGTCTCACCCATACGCATCAAAAAATTTGCTTTGGCTATACAACGAGTTAGTGATTCATTAGCCCAAAAAATTCAAATGTTTTATTTGAAGCCTGACGGTGGTGATTTTTGCGACACAAATTTCACAACACAGATTCCCAAAGAAAAAGAAAAGCCCAAGACAGCGGCTGATGAATTTGTGACAGAGTTCCTACAGCTCTGCTGGCAGTAGTCTTTCATGAGATAGCAGAGCACCATTACCACTTATCCAGATATTTACAAATAATTCCTTTGTCCTGTCTCCTCATTTATATATTTCACTTCTTGTTCGTCATCAGGGTGACAATCGCTGTGTTCAGAAAGTTGTAGCTTTGTTTCCGGGGATCATACTTCTCTTCTTAAGGGTGAGAAACAATCAAATATCGTGTGGATGTTGTACTTAGTCCTGAGAAGTGCCCTCAGGATTCACGATACAAAACCTGGCATTTTGGGCTAGGATTTATTTTTCTAAACACATGTCCTTGTTAGATTTACACGCCCCATTTTGCAATCGAGACGATTAAAACATCACCCCATCTCACCCAGTTTACAACTCAGCACCTCTGCGACCCGCGAAAAAGACGTGCTGAATAAAAGGGCTCGAAGAATGTCGAGTTCTTGGTTTTTTGTCAAGTCCAAGATGCGATTACATTTTGCACAGTACAATCTGTAGTAAAGATTTTGACTATCAAATCACATCAAAGGGTTATAGAGTTGTGCCATTGGAGGGGTTTCCTTCCGGATGACCTGGAAAGCTGTGTGAGGGGGAGAATTTGTGAATGTGACCAAGAGCATCATGTCATTGATGGACCGGTACCGGGTCTTCAGCCGGTCACGTCTCAAATAGGCCCGCGGGAAGGTCTGGCGGGCCTCGGACTAGCCCGAAGCCCCCAGCCACCGCGCAAAAAAGCTACCTAAAATAAAAATAACCCTTTGTGTCGCTGTTTTTGCAGGTCTGGTGCGCTCCCGACCTCAATTTGTGGGCCTAATAGTGCCCAAAACGTTGGATTTCTGTCCCTTCGGAGGTCGTCACCTGAAGGTTAAGCCACCAGAAGATGGGCCCGAACAGGTCCGAAGCTCATTGAGAGTTGATTGCTCGAGCCAAGACCGGCCCGGCTTCGGACCGAGTGCAGGTCTTACGGAGCCGAGCCATGGTGTGACAGAGCCATTGATCATCGGGCCTCAATTTGACGGTCATCGTGAACAGCTACTCAGTCTCAGTAGGTCTCGGTCGCTTTCGATAAGATACAGCATGTCCGTCGCACACAGTTCCCCAGACGCCACCACTCCAGCTTTCCGTCTCACATCCAAACAGAAACAAGATGTGAGCCTGAAAGTTTGAGGACGGCTGGCTGTAATCACGGTTTGCAGCCGTCCCCTTGGATTCTCATTCTGTGTTTCAAGCCGCCTTGAAGCGCCTTGCCTTGTCATTGCAGCTTAAAGTCGTTGAACAACTATACTAACTTGAACTACGTCTTCTGTTGTTTTATGTAGTTTGATGACAATGGTTACTTGATTATCCCCGACTTTTTCACCTCTTCCGTCGTAAATGATCTTCTAGGTCGAGCAAAAGAACTATTGACAGAGTTCTCACTTGAGGGCCATCCCATGGTCAGTCTCGATTATACGGCACGTGTTTCCTTTCTTTCTTTTGACTTGACTTAACTGATACTGACATGATCTTCGTTCATTTCTATCTACTGCGTCTGCGTCTTGTAAAGACTAAATTCTCGACCGGTGGGACAGAGGCTGGTCGGGACGTGAAGCACGTTGGTGATTCCTATTTCCTGGACTCCGGTGATAAAATAAGGTTCTTTTTTGAAGAGTGCATGGCATCTGTCTTCCTCCATCCTTGATTATTTTGACGACCCGTAGGATTAAGGCTGACACCATATTGTCATTTGTTAGAGACGCATTTAATGCCGACGGGCAATTAATTCGACCTAAGGAACAGTCAATCAACAAAATTGGACATGGGATTCATGAGTTGGACCCAGCTTTCAAGAGGTTCACCCTTCAAAACGAAAACATCAAATCGCTCGCCCGCGATCTCGGCATCCACAAAGATCCATTAGGTGCCTCCAATTACCCAAATGAGTTTGTGTTTGTTCACTGGTGGTTAAGGGTTTCACAGAGGCTGATGCGCGCTACGTTTCGCGTGTCCATTTGATTTGAATCCTGAAGTTTTACAATCAATGATCATTTGCAAACAGCCTAACATTGGTGCCAAGGTACCCATACACGATGACTCCACCTTCCTTTATACCGACCCGCCTAGCGCCCTGGGATTTTGGTCAGTCATTCCGACTCCCTTCTGTGTTGTGTAGCGCCAGCTTCGTATGTATCACATCATTATGATGCTCATTCTACTGTTAAATGAATTCATTTCTGACTTCAGGTTTGCGCTGGAGCCTTGCTCACTGAAGCCAATCAGCAACGGATGTTTGAGCTTTATTCCAGGGAGCCACAAACGAAATCGAGTTTACCAAAGATTTGTACGCTTACCAGAAGGTGGCACAGGCTTCATTTCGACCTCGGATGATGGTAGTAAACCGGACTGGGATTCCGACCCAAATTGGGTTTCGGCGGAATGTGAAGCGGGTTCGTTCATTGGTAGTTTATCATCTGTTCTTGGTTGACATCTCTATTTTATATGACGGCCCATGGTCATTGATAGGCACACTTGTACTCATTAATGGATTGGTCATTCACAAATCCGAACGTAATCTTTCCTCTCAATCCCGCTTCATTTACACCTTCCGTGCGTATTTTCCTTGTGGAAGCCTACCCTGCCAGAGCTAAGTGCTGACTTATTGATCGTGGATCTTGCGTTTTACTGGCGCTAGATATGATCGAAGGCGATGGCAGTGCCAAGTATGATGAAATTAATTGGCTTCAACCCAGCCCAGCTGTTCCGTTTTCGCGTCTCTTTGCATGACTGAAGCCAGGTATGATGTTCATGTATGCCAGATCCGAAGAGAAACCGTATCTTTTTTATCTCCACCAAACAGATGATTTAAGAAGATCGCTTTCTGTGTCGAGGTCTTGGCCATGTAGATGCAAGATACATTTTCGCTTTTGACTGAACGCTTTTCACGTTCAAAATGACTCCATGCCATCGAATCTGCGTATGCCGCAATTAAAAAAGTAGCTTAAACTTCAGCAACCAACGCTAGGTTGAGTCAAACGAATCCTTTTTCCATCAATTTTCCGGTCGCGAGATATTTCCCGGCGGCACCGTTGTCCAGCCGTCTTGGCCCGACACTAATTGTTCCAAGCAACTTTTTTAATCTTTCATAATCCACATCTTTGCCCCTTTTTTTCATCGGGGGTTGAAACCCGACCAAATGACCGCTGTGGCTGGGCAGTGCTGCAACGAACAATCACTCCGTTGAAGCCGTGTTTGAAAACTCTACTTTGTAGAAGTATTGGGCCCCGGATTAGATCACGTTTTCCCGGTGGAACACATGTTCGCATGTCGTCACGTTCAGCAAATTATCATTTCGACCTCGGACCGGTTCATCATCCCACCCATCGGCGATTTGAATGTTACTAAATTTTTGGGACCGAGTGAAATTACCGCCCATGAGGGTTGCATGTCCTCAGCGGGTGATTAAGTTTCCCCCATGTTGATAACGCGGAGGGGTTCTAACGTTTGTGGCCTGCTTTAGTTAACACTGAACGCCTTGGCCTAATAAGCTGATCAGGATCAAAAAAATATTCTTTTGGGCCAATTCGGGCACTAGCCGTGGCATGCCTCAGCGGTTCAATTCATATTGAATGATGTGGGTATACCGCAAGACTTACCGTTCAACATGCTTCGAAAGGAGCCAAGCGCAAACGGAGCATCAATAAAATGCTCTGGTCTCCTAGCATAAGTTGATCACCTGCTTTTGCCCTTTTCGCTGCACGCACTCTTCTTCTCTTTACGGCTTCTAATCAGTCTTTTGAAGTTACTCATTTGTTTCTTCGAATTTATTCTTTGTCACGAGCCGGTTCTCTCGATCAATTTCGATTTTTTTCACTTCAGTGTAGATCGCCGGACGCCAAACGATATTGTTGAACATTTTTATCGGACCTGCTCATTATCAGAGCAGACCCTATCTTTGTTCTTCACCTTAACATTTTGAATTTTCACTTTGTAACTTAGTAATCCCTTCTCGTTATTGGTTCGATCTTATTATTTTTCACATAGTTTACTTTGAGTTTTTTGTTTGGCTTTGAACACATCAACCAAAGTACCACATTCATCGCTACTTGACACTATGAACACTCTTGCACTTTTCGGCTTTATACTCGTTGTCGTCGACGGCGGCCACCTCGTCCAGGGCCAACTCAACAGTGGTCGCACTGGGCCATTCCCTCCATTAGGATTCACCACCCCTGCCACAAGTTACGAATCACAAGGTTTCAACACCGGAAGCAGTTACTCTTACGGCTCGGGAAGCTCCTCATCATTCAGTAGCTCAAATCAATTCAGCACCACGGGTCAGTTTGGAGGCTCTAGCTTTTACGGTCCTTATGGCCCATCCGGCAGCTTCAACCAGTACGGGAATGGCTTGGTTCCGGTGGGCCACTTTGGAGGTAGCCAGTTTGGAGGCGGGCGATATGGAGGTAGTCAGTTTGGAGGCGAGCGATATGGAGGCAGTCAGTTTGGAGGCGTGAGCCAGTTCGGCGGAGTCGGTTTTGTTCAACCGGGCTTCATCCCCTACGTAAGTATTTCATACACGCCACACCTCTTGGTTCGCTTATGCGCGCGTATTGAATCGGGAGCCGCCTCGTTGACTTTGATTTATGGCAACAAACCCTCAGGGATCCGGTTCGGTCTACTCATACGCTCAGGAGGAGAGATTTTGGAGCGAAAAACAATGGAGGCGTCGTCGCGATCGCGAAGAGCTTCGCCGTCGTCAGCGATACTATAGTTGGTTAAGGGCACAACAAGCCTATAACTACAATTATGCGTTGGATACCGGTGGATATGGAAGAGTGGGCTCTTTCGGCGTACCCCAAGGTGTGCAGTTCATTCCGCCTGTACCGGCGATCCCACCTGCCGGATACCAGTTCGCTGGTCGCCAAGTAAATGAATCGGATTACAACAACACTTTCAGTGCTCCAGTCCAGAGAGCTAATGTAGCGCCAGTGTCGGCGGGGTCTAGCGGAAAGCCGGTCAGTAAAGATTTGACTGAGTCTGTGTGAGAATAGATTGCTTACTAGGTCATGATGTTATCATTCCCTCTTTCTTGTCTTGTTTCTCCTTCTGCCGTCGTGAAGGCTTGTCGACCTAAGTCTACTTCGTCCGAAGGAACATGGGGTCATCCGCTCTGGTGGGGTGTAAGTCGAGACGTTTGATTGCCATTGCTGAATTATCTTACACTATTGTGTTGATATATATGCCGTTGATATACCTCTTTTTTAAATAAATAAAATAATAAAAATAGTGGGGAGAAGATGAATGCGAGGATTCCGAAACGACGTCTACCTCACAAAACTCCTCACCTGCCATCGCGAGCGGTGCTAATTCCGGACGAGGCCCACAAGTGGGACAGTACGGCGTTCGAGCTCAATCTTCTGGTGAGTTCTATGAATCTCAATCTCGTCAACCCGGTAGTTCTCCTACTTCAAGCCCTGATTCTCCGCCTAGTAAGTGACCTCCATCCATTTTCCTGCGCTCGATCTGCTTCCGGACGCTGGTTCCACTGCGCTGATTATTTTTTTTCGATTATATCCTTGCTTTTAACAGGTGGATTCATGGGGCCACGCGGCTATGATGGAGGCATGACTCCACCTAGATACGAAGGTGGTATGGGGCCGGGACTATTCTCGGAAGAAATGGGACCATCCGGCTTTATGGACAGCATGGGCCAGTCAGAATTTCAAGGGGGCATAGGTCAGTCAGGCGGTATGATGTTCCCTTCCCCAGGATTTCAGGGAAGCACGTATTCTCCGGGATTCCCAGGACCCATGCCACCTCCAGGTAGTACGGGACAACTAGGAAGCTCAAGTGGATCGGTCCCATCAACAGTTTATCAAGGAAGCGTAAACCAAGCCGGGTTCCCCACTGGCCCAACAGGAGCTCAGGGCACTACGACTCAACAACCAAGCTCTACCGGATCGGTACTACCAACTCCATTTCAAGGAATCGCGAACCAAGGGGGTCTCGTAACCGGACAAACAGGTGGGCAAGGAAGAGTAGGACAAGTAGGTAGTGCGAGCGGATCTTCCCCACCACCGCCATACCCGGGGAGCATGAGTCAGCCTGGATTTCAAGGAACCACGGGTGGGGTAGGATATCAGGGTAATATGAATCGGCCAAACGACAAGCTGAACGGTGGAAGCTATAACGGTGCAAGACCATTCGGTATGCCTATGTTGAATGGCGCCTATCAAAGCGGAAACAACAATCAAGCACCTCAAAATGGCAGGTCAATTAATGACGCCAATCGACCCGACGCTAGATTCCATCTAGCTCCGAATGGTGATAGCACCAACTCTATGCCTGGGGTGGTTCACAATCCTAATGGACAAGACTCACTCCCCAACTCATATCAATCACCTCGAGGTTATTCTGGTGGGTTAAATTCTGCAAGTATGGGCGTGGAGTCAACAGGTAGAGCTTCTGCATAGGGTTGGAATCTTGTTGGGCTTCAATTGGTTTGAGTGATTATTGGTCTGTAGATCCTTCACGGTTTACGCAGTTTCGCTACGTAGGAGCTTGTTTTAGATCAACCATTTGTACCTCTATGTATTTGCTTGCTTTGTCTCTTTTTTTATTTTGAGCGTCCGTACAAGATAATGCATTGTAATTTTCCAACTTTAACCAAAAAGAGCCACCCATAAGATCTTTTATTCTTGCTCTTGATATGCTTTCAGTCTCAAGCATATTGAGATGATGTGTTGTAAGATTTCAACTTCAACATCAGTTTGCTGTATGTAAATTGTACTTGGTATCATTACTCGGGTCGGATCTGTGGTTGTTGAGTGCACAAAGTGACCTGAGGCACCGGCTCTTGTAGGATGTTGACCAGCCGAAATGAAATCGGTCGACCGTTGCCCACTTAGCACCAATCTCAAGTGCTCGGAATGAATGAAACCTCATTCGTTTTAATTCACCAGGTCACAGACTCACAAATAACGTCACCCTCTAACTTTGTGCGCTATATGTGCACCTTTCTGTCGTGCACAGTTTGAACACCCTTTATTTCTGATGTCTTCCAAGTTTCAGTTTGGTTAGAATTTGCTTCATATATGGCTATCTTAAGACGTCGATCGCTGTTCTTCCTCTTCCTTCTCGCCGGACTGTTCTCACTCCTCTTCCTCCTATACCCACATTACTTCGCTTCCTCCACCGACTCTTACGCCTACATAAACGTACTCCACGATCGGCTCTACCGCACATTCGGACTCTTTCCCGACTCGAGCACCCTTCAGGCTCTCGTGCCTCAGCGCTTCAAGTGGTCAAACTGGCAGTCTGAAGACCTCGATCGGCTCGAAGACAGTTTGCTCGATGCTAATAGGACATCTCCACCACCCACGCTTTTGCCTTTGAACAATACGTTGATCACGGACAACACCCCCTTGACCCTCACAAGGCCAGAGCTGGTTTACCACCCCAACGGGTACTACCTCCTTCCCAAGGACCAGCCGCTTAAACCTCATCCAATCCACACCCTCATTGCGCGTGCAGAGAAAGAATGGAACGAGAAGCTAGCGCGTAACTCGAAAAGCCTGAGAGAGTGTGTAGCCGAATACAAGCGCCGTTATAGACGCCCGCCACCTTTCGGCTTCGAGCGTTGGTGGCAATATGCGATCAAAGAGGGAGTGATATTGAAAGATGAGTACGACCAGATCGATCGCGACTTCCGACCTTTCCTTGCCCTAGAGCCCGAAGATTTAAAACACCGATCTTCGGTAATGGCCAACGAGCGCCCCCAAACGTTCACCCTTACTGTGAAAGCGGGCGCGAAGGTGGTCGTGAGTGGGCCCGAAAAAGAATTGCAAAGGGCGACGGACCTGGCGGCTCTCATCAATCGGTTTGGAGATATGCTTCCGGCTTCAGGTAAAGAGGGTTTCAATCTCACCTTCACGTTGCATGATCAACCGGCGGTACAAATGACGAACGGGCGGAAGCAGAAGATGCTCGATTTGGCTGACAGGGGCGAGTGTGAGTCGAGTCATGCTCCCATTTTCTCAGCTTGGGCCATAACCACTAATTTTTGGACATCGTTGCAGACCTCTCGCCCTCTGATTACATTCAACCGCCAAACCCGAACCTTTCTAATTGGGCAAACGCCTGTCCACCGAGCTCAGCTCTCTATCTTAACGAAACTGGAAAATCAAAGGACGCGGAGGCGGGTCGGGCGCGATCTTTCGTCTACGAGCACGTCCGCGCGATGGATGTATGTGAGCATCCGGAGAGTAAGCTCTTGCACGGTTTCACCGCCAGTCCAGGAGCAGACATTTCCGAACTGGTTCCCCTTTTTACGTTCGCCAAGACAACGTGAGTACAAAAGTTGGGGAAGGGGGAAAGCAGGCAAAGACTGAGAGTGTGTTTTTGGGTTCGGATGCAGGACTCAGAGCGATGTGCTGGTGACGCCACTTGAGCAGTTCAGTGACACGTATAATGGCGATGACCCAGCTTGGTCCGCAAAGAAGTACGACCGCTTGCTCTGGCGTGGGTCAACAACAGGTGCAGAGTTCATGAAGGGCGTCGAGTGGCAGTCTTCTCAACGCGCCCGCCTCCATATCACTACTCACCAACGAGAAGGCCATGTAAAGGTGTTGGTGGAGAGCAAGGATGGGTCGGCTGTCGTGGAGGAGTATGATTTGGGTGAGCTCAATCGGAGGATCATGGACACTAGCTTTAGTGGTGGGCCGGTACAGTGCGACCCAGAGACTTGCAAGTATATGCGAGGCCATCTTCAGTTTGCAGATACAATGGGTCTAAACGACAGCTTGCAGGTCTGGCTTTCATCTCGTTATCTTTCTTTAGCCTCTCAGTCTTGTTCACCTCCCGCCTGTATACTTATTTGTAGTATAAATACCTCATCGATCTCGACGGTGTAAGCATTTCCCTGCTAATTTTGGGGCAGACATATAAGAATAGCGTGGCTGAGGTTTTAACAAACTCCTATCATTTGAAACAGAACGGATGGTCGGGCAGGTTTCATCGATTAATGTCGAGCAACTCTCTCGTCCTCAAGTCGACCATCTTCCCCGAATGGTACGCTCAACGCGTTCAGCCTTGGATCCAGTTGAGTCTCTTACACTCTCCGTCGCCTGTGCACCATCATACATTCATCAGTTTGCTTTGCTATCAGTTATGTGCCTATCAAAGTTGATTACTCCGAGTATGTCCTTCTTACCGGTTATCTTGCTGTTTTTCGATCGCGCTAATTTCAGTTCTTCCCTATTCAGCTTGTACGACGTCATGGTCTTCTTTGTAGGTGATCAAAAGAAGATAAGGGGGCAGGATCACTTGGCGGAGAAGATCGCAACCGCTGGAAAGGCTTGGGCAGGGCAACATTGGAGGAGGGTTGACATGGTGCGTGACTGTGTCTGTAAGTGAGTAAGTGAAAACTTAGTTTGAAACTAATTTTGTATTTTTGTTTGACCATTATAGGCGGCGTATATGTTCAGGCTGGTACTAGAGTGGAGGAGAGTCGTGTTGAGGGGTACTGGGGAAGTCTTGGACTATCTGTTAGTGTTTTTTTCTTTCTTTCAAAAATTCAAAACAAAAGAATGGCGAGCAATTGATATGATGTGATTTTCTATGGGGTATATGAAGTGGTTGAAGCTGTGAAAAGGGTTATAGTAAGAGACATATCTCAATTGATATTGGGTGTTGGGCAATGTGTTGTTTTGATTATGACTCGCGGACAGGTCGCTATTTTGTAACAGTTTTCCTTCTCTCTTTCTCTCTCTCTCTCTCTCTCTCTTTCTCTTTGTCTACGTGTGTGTGTGTGTGTGTGTGTGTGTGTGTGTGTGTGTGTGCACGTGTGTTGTCGACGGGTTGTTGTCTATGATAATTGTTGTAAGTAGAATCGTTTGAAAGTTGCAAACATAGCAAAAGTTGAAATAGAAACGTCCAAGTTTGCACATTGTCATGTACCTGTGTAGCCTCCGGCTTGGATTACGTTGGGAAGGAGCTCAAGTTTGTTCTACCTTCAGCTTTCTCCTTCCTCCACTGTCCTTATCAGGCTGTGTACACTGTGATACTTGGGCTACAGGTTGCACTATCCGCCCATGTAAATCAAGTTTTGCTTGACTTGGGTCTTATGTATGAGACCGTCAAGAAAATTATGGAATGTCAGGAAGTAGCGCTTGTGAGACTATTGCCTGGCTTGGTTATAATAAGTCTACACTGGTCCACCCAGGTGTAGACTATGGTTAGATGACCTCTGAGGAGAGAGTTTGAGAGGACTGGTCTATCTTAGACTAGGGTGATTACTAAGGAGAACTACAGTTAAGCACAGCAGCTGTCTAGCTCCAATCCTTGTCTTCCAAGCAGGTTCTTTTGTTTCTGCATTTGGTTGTTTTATCTCTACCTTTGTGAGTCCTCACTGAAAAAAGGCCTACAAGATGCTAAGGTTAATCAACCTGGATGGTGACCTCTAAGGGCATCTGCAGTCGTTGCACTAATTTTCACCTCACACGACTACATATGCCTGCTACAAGCAGGCGTACAGGATGCCCATTACCTTGCTTGAAGTAGTAACCAGCCAAACCAACCATACGCTGCTCGTTGTATGTAAAACAATTGGCGAGGGGATTTGCTGCATAAGCGACAAATTCCCTTGTGTATGTGCTTAAAACATGGGTCGATGCAGGGTTTTGACACCTTCCGTCCCCTCAAACTCGACTTTAGGACGGTATTGGGGGTCTAAATTAAACCTTGTTAATAGTTTCCTACAACGATACGGCCAGGTTTGCGCTTCCTACCTAATGTTAGAACTTGGCGGATTTTGGAGCGAGGATAGAGCGCGATGGAACGAGACCTGTGCTCCACTACCTTAGGTAGTCATACAGTGAGACCCATATGGCTATCAAAAATAGCCATTTAGCGTGTCCAGAGGTGCTCGAGGAGCTGATGACAATGTTTCTGCCAACTACCGCAAATCGCTCACAAGCTGATTTCTCCCTGTATCTAGCTTCAAACACGATCATTGGGTGAGGGTGATGCTCAAGAATGACGCGTTTATAGGCACAAGGACGCGTCACACTAGGAACGCGTATCAGTCTAATTTAGAAGACGACCTGAATAAAGTATCAACTTGTACCTTTTTCTCTTTATTATATCTGTTTGATGATCATATATATATGTACCAATTTGGCCACGGAGCTCCCTTTTCCCCATTGGCTTGTTTGTTTTCTTTCCTTCACAATACATAGCCTTTTCATAAAGAGACATAGCACTACGCCATGATATATTTCAAGACCTCCGTAGGTCTTCGTGAGAGCACAACCCAAACTACAGTGAGCGGCGATAATGGGTGTGTGATTACAGTCGTACGATCACCCTATCGGCAAGGGGGGACTGATCGACGCCGGATCGTGCAAAAACTCTTGTCGTTCTTCATCTTTCGGTCCTTTTATTTTGTGACTGTCTCGCATATTGAACTCGAAGTCATGTTTCTTCCGTCGGGTGATCGGTCAGTTCAAACCTCCAGAGGCATCGGCCACCGCCATAGGATGAAGCACGCAGTTCACCTATCAGATCGTGGAATGCTTTATTGGCGTTTGATGCTCGGGTTCCTAATTCTGTCAGTCAGCGGAATGGCGGCAGGAATGCGAGGCAGGCTAATTAAAGAGAAGTTAGATGCTCAAAGGGATCATCTAGACTTCAATCACGCTGGACTCATCGGAGCCAGCGATAAAGCCTCGAGCTCTAGCCAGGGGGTCCTTCCTTTAGTATATGTTGAGACAGGGTTTGATCAGAGTACTTCCCATCATCAGCGCATCTCAAATCCCACAAATTCAGGAATGAATGAACAGGCGTCAAGTTGAGTCATCTCATGTTTTTTTCCAGTTTTCGCAAGTTATTGTGCGACGTGAGTGAGATGTTCATCTTTGGCTTCATACCTTCAATACCATTGTAGCCAGCGATACGATGCTTGGTGAGCACTTGTTGACTCTGGATTTGTCTAAGAATACGCTTCCTGATTGTTTACGGGTAAATTCTATAGGTTCTCGACGAGCTGTACCACGTATGGGTTTTACTGAGACAGATTTTGACGAAACCGAAAGAGGCAAGAATACTGAATTCTCAGAGATACTGAAGCCAGTCCTAGAATACTTGACCACAGGGTTTACATTCCGGTTTCAAGACCATTCCCATGAAAAGCTCTTGGAGCGTACCTTGACGCTTTGCGAAGAGTTCTCGAAAAAATTGAGACGCACGGACCCTCAACCTCGGGATCCATTTTACACCGACTCCATGGAATGGATCTTTGATATCGTTATTCATGTATCCTGCATCGACCCTAAGAAGAAGCATGAATTGTGGGATTTTTGTTCTCAGAAAAACGCGCTTGGAGTTGAGAGCTATATAACTGATAACAAAGAACCTAAGTCGGATAGGAATAGTTTAGAGCGTCTTGTTGACGATTTGATCACCGAAAATTCAAATATTCACTTTGATAAATTCCAGCGTGATATATTCGCCCATGCGCAAAGGGACGGCCAGTCTTCACACTCATCGGAGACATTCCAAGAATGGTTGGTCTTTAGAGAACATCAAAAAACGCTTGCTAGTATCTTGACAGATATACCCCGCAAAAATCCTCCGAATTACTCTAGAGAAGGAGTTGCCAAAAAATGGGAAGTGGACATGATTGGCGAGGCAGCAAAAAAATTGCTATCAACGATCACCGAAAGACACCTTGAACTTGGAAACATCAAGCCTTTCAGCTCATACGTTGAAAAGATTAAAGCAGACGCTCGAATGGCACATGGAGTTGACTGGTTTGAAATTGTGGCCAGAGAGCTCTTAACGCCACTGAAAGTATGGAGGGACGTTCTTCTTAGTCGTCGAATCGAGTTCCCCTTGCAACCATTTGAGCGAATTTATCTATTTCTTGATGAAGAGCTCCGCAAAGGTCAACATGAGCAATTCGTCCTTCTTAATTGGCTTGTGATCCTTGACTTTTATGTCAAGCTAACGAACCAATTGAAACCCCTACTATCTGATGATGCCCAGATGTCCATTGAAACAGAAATTATGAATTGGCTTCGAATGGAAAAAACTGTATTTCCTAATACTGCTTTGGGTGCCCGGGAGCAACACAACCTACGCCTCCGGCCTATCGATACTCCGACCCTGAGATGGATCGGTAACCAGCTGACCTCCCCGCTTTGCGAATTCTTCCTGAACAATATGTCTGCGTTGAAGATTGATACACCATCTCAGGCTCATGTCTTGAAATCTCCTCAGACCGGTAATTTGGTGCGAGGTGGGTTGCAACCACTACCTCACGAAAACAGCCACCAATCCCTGTATGGTATTCCAAAAAAGACCATCTCTACCATATATTCAGCTTCAAACACTGTGCCAATATCAAACCCTCGACCGGGTATAGTGAAAGGCTCGTCGCAGGGTACCAATCATGGTCCTGCACAACTCCAATGGCCAAATGCTGCATATCTGCCCGCGTCCCCAAAATCAACCGGGTCTTCAGTTGAGGCAAGGAAGAAGGTAGTAAGAGGATTCGCAAAGACCGGAATTCAGGGAACTGTGAAACATACTTTGAGGAACAACGAGATACAAGGCGGAAAGTACATAACTGATTTAGGCGACAAAATTTCACAAGATATCTATCCAAATTTTAAAAGTTTGCCTCGGTCATCCCAATCTTTGAATTTAGGAAAGTCTTCAAAAATTGAAAGTATTTCTCCGGTTCCAAGATCTACTTCTAAGATGCCAATATCGAACGTGGGACAGGAGGGCGTGAATGGTGATCCACCCACGAATATTCTAATTCCGGGTCGTGTTAAAAAACTAGTTACGAATCACATTCCAGTTACAGGTGGTAAAAGTGTGAAAGAAAGACCTTTTGCACCTGGAGTTCCTGAGGGAACTTCACCTCAGTCTCTCATTACACAGGGACCCAAGTCCTTAGCTGGTGATACAAAAGAACGCGTGCCGGGAACAAGTCGCGCATTGCCACCGCAAGTTAAACGTTTGAAGAGTTTCCGAAATCCTGTATCATCGGATCCTCCATTAAAATCTTTACAAAAACACAAGTCTGTACTAGTGACAAACCCTGTACAACTGGACGGATCGAGTGCGGCTGCCGAGACCATTACGAACAGTCCAAAGCAGTCTGAGAAAGGTAAAGCGCCATCCGGAGAGACAGGAACTCCATCGAACGCTCCGGGGGTAGATGTACGATCATATCAGATGGGTTCACCAATAAACTCTCTCGAAAGCACTGAGACAGTTCTGAAGCAGTTTGAAATGGGGAATTTTGAAGAGTAAAAAAAAAAAAACGAAAACATCGAAAAAATCGAAGCAGACTACCAAAAAACCTCAAAGGTGGTGTTGAAAGTGTTACGGACATGAAAAAAAAAAATTGTCCTCAGTATTTATTCTTGCTCGAAACACATGATACAATCCCTCTGAAGAATGTTCTTATATGATACAATTATTGACTTGAACTAAAAGTACAGATTCAGGTGTTCCTACACGCAAAAAAAAAAAAAAAAAAAAAAAAAAAAAAA